>PVPY01000568.1:0-82104 GCA_002982035.1 Fusarium algeriense
CCGTCGCTCTCCAATCTTACAGCAGCTCCTCGCCCTGCGAACTCTAACGCTCAAAACATACCTACCAACGTCGCGATATCTTCTCCTGCCGAGTCTGCTGGCTTGACGAGCTCTCCCGCCCCGCGGGCTACCTCCCCCACCGCATCTACCACCTCTTCTACGCGCCCGAGATTTCTTTCGCGCCTGAGCCTCCCCCTTTCGCTCCCTCTGCGCAACCGCAATCGCAATATTACCGACTTTCATATTCGTGCCGAAGAACCACATCGTCGATATAGCGCTGGCGACAATGTCCGTGGTGCTGTCGTCATAGTCGTCGTAAAACCGGTTCGAATTACTCATTTAACCGTATCACTACACGGATATGTCCGTGTCCTCAAAGATCCGACTTCGGTCGCAAAAGCGCAAGGAAGCATCGTGTTGCCGCAAAATGGCGACTCGGCACGCCCACGATATCACGGCAATGGTCTAGCAAGCCTTTTCCAGGACGAGCAGGTATTGAGCGGCGAGGGGAGGCTGGAGCCTGGCAGATATGAATTTGGTTTCGACCTCATGTTTCCTGACAAGGGGCTTCCGAGCAGTATTGACGTAGGTTTATTGCTTGTTTATCAATTATCGTCTCACTACTAACTTGCCATGCAGTTCGAGCGAGGGACCGTTTCATATATGGTAACAGCCACGCTCACCCGACCAACCTCGATTGCCCCAACGTCATCATGTGAGAGAAAAGTTATGTTAGTTGAGAATGTGGATGTCGGACTGCTTCCTGTTCCTCGGCCGCGCACCATCTTTTTAGAACCAATATCGAAACGAAACCGTAGAAGAAAGTCTATGGTAATGGACAAATCGAATGCCGCCGCTTCCGAGATCAACGATTTGAATTCGGAGCAAGATCCTTTGGAAACACTAACTGAAGAACTTCGTGAGCAGGTCACAAACCCGAGGAGTCCAATACAGAGCGATATGCGAAGCGAAGTTAGCGGCGAAAGTGGTGTCAGCAACAGTACAAGTTTAAGTAGACCGGAGGCCGCGCTATCTCAGGTCGGGACACTCACATCGGCGAAGCAACAGGCGGTTGATAAGAAGACGATTACGGCGACAGTTGAGCTGCTGAAGGGTGGCTGCTTGCCAGGTGATGCCGTTTCCGTACGAGTCACGGTTCAGCATACTAAAAGAGTGAAGAGCATGACTGGTGTGATTGTGACATTACTCAGACAAGGCAAAATCGACAGCAACCCACCGAGTGCTCTATTTGACGAGACTTTGAGTCGTGACGATGTGGCTCGCATTGATAAGGAAGATGTATTCCCACGATCGCGAACCGGTCTGGGTGGTCTCTCGTTGACATCTTCGAGTTCTACTAGCATATTCCGCAAGGACCTTGACCAGAACATAGCACCGTTGATCATCGACCCCAACACCATGCAAACGTCGGTTACCGTTACCGTTAAGCTGCCTGACGACTCCTTTCCGACAATTAAAGGCGTGCCAGGAGAAATGATCAGCTTCAAGTACGTGGTTGAGGTAGTCGTTGACCTAGGCGGAAGACTGTCAAATCAAATGCAAACTGGCCCCGCCAGATTCGGACCTTATGGCCACGGAAGTGCAGACAACCATACGTACGGGCCGAGAAGAGGCGCTAATATTGCAGACACTTCTCAGATGCGCCATGAAAAGGGCGTTATCGCAGTATCGATGGAGACAGTCGTTGGCACAACCGACTCATCTCGCGGTAGGAAGAAATCGAGAGCTTCGCCAACTTCGCGAAGCGTACAGATTCTTGAGAGTGATGAAGAAGAGGTGATAGGCCAAGGCCTAAATTATGCCGATGATGCTCCCCTGGAGCCATACTCCAACAGCGCGCCCCTCTCACCGGGTGTTTATTTTTCATCACAGACCAGTGGGAGTCGACTCCCAACCATCCCTTCTCATCCTCCCCAGCCATACTCACAAGTTGCTCCGATGCAGCATCCATCGCTCTCGACCCAAGACATTGTTGGACCACATCTTAACGGCTCTGGTCATTCTCCTGCCGCTCCTTCGTACATCCCACCTCCGGAAATACCCAACCAGAACAATCTTTCTGAGAAGGAGAGGATTCGGCAAGCTGAAACACGGCTACTACCAAGTCAACCTCCAGAAGCAGGCCCATCATCAGCAAGTCATGATGACGAAGATATATACGATGCAGAAGACACACCTCGTGTACCTGATCTCGATACCAATTTTGTTCCGAATGCTTCAAGGGCCCCGGATGCGGGGCCTTCAGCCCCTACAGAAGACGACGTTGACTCACCAACGGCTCCTCTACCCGGGGTTGTCGAAGACAAACAGGAACTGGAACGTCGGCGGCTCTTGAATGAAGCTAGTGCGCCACCCGATGTTCCTGAGGATATGCAACAACGGGTAGACGAGGTTCCGTCGAGAGAGATGGAGGCTGATACAGAAGCAAGCGCTCCAAGCGCTCCAGTGGTGGACGATTATGATGATTTCATTGGTTACGGGTCTAGTGCAGGACCTTCTGGCAATCCAAGGCATGTTGATGGAGAACAGCTGCCAGCATACCAGCGATAAGCTGGCGTGCATAGAGTCATGTGAATTGTACAGGCGTATGAGGGTATGGGACATGATGGGTATACTATATAATTTGCTGGCGCGCAGGCTGGAACCCTGGCGTTTGGATATATGATGAGTTATATCATGACAAAATGTTGTTACTGCTTGTACTAATAAAGAACAATAATTGCTATTGACGATGAAGATTAGATTTCACCTTAAAAGCCAAAGCTTGTTGTGTGAACTTTCAATCCTTGGTTCCAGTGAGAGGATAGGGGTACACTATCTGACAAATGTGTTAATCATACAGTGACGTACAAAAGAACTCGCAAAATACAGTTATGGCCAAGCAAATTCGCCTTGAGTTACAGGGTAAAGGAAAGGTCCTAAGCCCCTACAACGATGATGCGTATTGCATCTTTTCGGTCTTAAAATCCATGAACATCAGCCCCTTCCCAAATCGAATAGCGGAATGCGTGCCTGATGCCTCAAGTACCTCATACCAAGAGGAACCCTCGGGCCAAAATCTGTTCCCAGTGTAGGATCCATCAATCAGATCCATGCGAGTGTCTTTCAAGAAGCGCTCATGGCATATCGGCCGAGTCTGGCCACAAACTTGCATTATCGTGTCAATATCTTCTGGTGCTTCTCGAGCGATACCACTGGTACTTTGTTGCTTTTTGTATTGATTTAGTGCTGCAACACAACATGTTTGCCCCTCTCCCAGTTATCCAAACTTTCCTTGATATTGACCCAGTAGCGCAGACGCACCGCCTCATGCTTTGCAGCCTCAATATCATCATGCTGAAACGCTCGCTCAAGAATCTGTTCACTTTCCGCAATACGCGCATCGTTAGCGGCACGAGGTTCGTCAAGATCCTCCTCGCGCTCGGCATCCTCGATCTCCTCACGCGCCTCAAGCACAAGCATTAATAGCTCAGGCTCTTCCACCTTGAGAGTCTCGTCGTTAGCGACGTCGACGCCTCGAAGAGAGAGTAGATATTGTGCCCGCAGAAGAGGATTGGATAGTGTCTTATAAGCCTCGTTTATGAGCGCTGACATAGCCTCGGCACGAGCCTTGTCCTGAGCAGGATGCATATCCGGATGGGCGCGGGCTTGTAGACGGAGAAATTCACGGCGCAAAGCGCGAGTATCGATAGGAAAGTGTCCTGCCGGAGGAGGCCCCTCCGGAAGCGTCTCAGGGAAGAGGTCATAATGTGTAGATGGCGGTGCACTGGACGAGGGGGCCGGCTCTTGCTCGGATTGTGCGGTGCCGCATGCGGTATGAGCAAGAGCTCTCGTCGTTACTGGGCCCGGAACCGCCGCTGCGAGAGCTACATGATGTCGTTTGGGCGTCGCTGCAACAGATGGTCGATGCGAAGGTGCAAGAGTTGAAGCTCGGCGAAATCGGAGTTGGCACCGGATACAAAGCCGAGAAACATCACGCAGAGCGGGAGAAGTAACGGAGGGTCGCATATTCCTGCTGCAATAAAGAGTGTAGGTGCAAAGAAAAAGAAGCTATGCAGTATTATACTGAAATGTAAAAAACCGAGACGGCGAAAGTTACTGAAAAAACAGATAGGCGTAGGCGTTCCTTGCAGGTATGGCTTTGGAAGCCCGTTCTCTATGTCGTAATAAATTGTTAGCGCAGAATTGACCTCATCGATAGTGGCGCTCATGTGGCTTGGTTTGTGGCGCCGGGTGTCATGATGAGCCCTGTACCTCTACTTGATAGTGGAGCTCTTTCCCATCTTGTCATATGGAAAGACGCCGTATCATAAGTACCCATACAGAGACGAAGCACGGAGATCCATGTTTTCGGCCAACGTCGCCGGTCATGATCGGGATCCAGTCCGACCCAATGGCGGACGACGTAATTGTACGCAGCCTTGAATTTCTTGCCATGATGAGCAATGAAACAACGAATATTCTCATGTAAATCATATGGGTCCTGCTCATGAGAAGATTCATGTGACTTGAGACGGCTTTGTCCTGTTTCTCTTGGGCCTATATTCATCGTCTTGTCTCAATTGCACTCTCATAACATCTGTGTCCCACAACCTACCCCCAAGGAAACCCCCAAATCTGAGAACCCAATTGGAGCCGGGATAACATCTGCCGAGTCTGTAGATCAGATCTGGAAATCTTTAAGGAGACCTTTTCGCGCGTCGCATCATTCCTCTTACAACTCACTTGGCTTCAGTCTCCCTTCTTATACAGAGTACCGTCAATCTTTCTTCGGATTTTCAGCATGGCCAAGGTTTTTGACGCGGCCGAAGGTACGGGCAACACCAATTGAAATCTCACAATGTTGGCAGAGGGCGCAATGACTGACAGACGGCTCGCGATAGTGGCCAAACACAATACCCCGGAAAGCTGCTGGGTCATTCTCTATGGCAAGGTCTACGATGTAACTGAGTTTCTTCCATCACATCCAGGTGGTAAGAAGATCATCATGAAGCTCGCCGGAAAGGATGCCACCGACGAATATGACCCCGTTCACCCACCTGGCACCCTCGAGGAGAACCTCAAACCCGAGAATATCCTCGGTGAAGTGAATCCCGAAACAGTCACTGGTTCCCTATCGACAGGCGAAGCGACCACCACACAGGCACGAGACGACCAGCCGTCACCATTGGCATCACTCATGAACCTCGATGAGATCGAGGAAGAGGCTACTAAGCGCATTTCGAAAAAGGCTTGGGCATATTACTTCTCTGCTGCCGACGACCTATTTTCCAAGAACTACAACAACAAGGTCTATAAAAACATACTTCTCAGGCCGCGAGTCTTTGTTGACTGTACAGCCTGCGATCTTTCGACCACATTAATTGGCAATAAGGTCGGCCTACCAATCTTCGTAGCCCCAGCTGCTATGGCCCGTCTAGCTCATCCAGACGGTGAGCAAGGTATCGCCAAGGCATGCTCTCGTTTCGGTGCTATGCAGATTGTGTCAAACAACGCATCGATGACCCCAGAGCAAATCATCGAGGGCGCGAAGCCAGGTCAGACCTTTGGCTGGCAGCTCTACGTCCAGAACCAGAGAGAGAAGAGCGAGGCCATGCTCAAACGCATCAACTCCATGCGAGAGTACTATAAGTTCATTTGCTTAACTCTCGATGCGCCCGTTCCTGGTAAACGTGAACTAGACGAGAAGCAAAATTTCGATTACTCCGAACCCAGTCCCGCTAGTGGTGAGAGCAAGCCCGGTGTTGGAGGAGTTGGTCAGCAGCTGTTTTTCGGTACAGCGGGTGACTTGACGTGGAAGACAACTCTTCCTTGGCTGGCTGCTCATACAGATCTGCCTATTGTTCTCAAGGGCCTTCAGACGCACGAGGATGCTTACCTCGCAGCCAAGTATGCTCCTCAAGTCAAGGCAATTATCTTATCCAACCATGGTGGTCGTGCCGCCGACACAGCCCCTCCAGCTATACACACACTTCTCGAGATCCGCAAGTACTGCCCTGAGATTCTAAGCAAGGTCCAAATATGGGTTGACGGAGGCATCAAGCGAGGAACAGATGTTGTAAAGGCACTTTGTCTGGGAGCCAGCGGAGTTGGTATTGGACGAGGTGCTCTCTTTGGACTTGGCGCTGGTGGCCAAGCCGGCGTTGAAAGAACACTCGAGAGTAAGTTGAGCCTGTGATTTCAAGAATCCCCGAGCTCCTGCTAACACATGAAAAACAGTCCTCGAGGAAGAAACGGCGTCATGTATGCGATTACTCGGAGCCAAGAATATCTCGGAGCTTGGGCCTAGATTCGTAAGACTCCCCCAGCTTTTCCCCAGACTCCACTCGCTCTGGTTGGCGATCTCGACTAACTCGCTTGGCAGATCAATGCTCGACAGGTGGAACGAGATATCTACGATGGAGATTCAGGGTTGGACCGTCAAGGCCTGTGGACGAAGTCCAAGCTGTAAAGTCTGTAGCAGCAGGCGACGACATCTTCATATGACAGATGCAGCCTCGGCTAAGGTTCGAGATCGTCTCCGATCTCCACTCCAATTACCAGGGCTCCCTGGCTCCCTAAATCGAAGCGGTAACAGCGGTAGGTCTCGGGGAAGACGGCTTTGGTGATGTGGTGGGCTGGCCAACACTATTACTTCTGGGTAACATCGCGGGGATAAGGAAAGGTGAAGAATAGAAGAGAAATCATATATCTGATTTTTTTTGATTTTTTTTTAGAAAATTGCATAGTACTGCAGAGTAATACATTCTATAAGCGCGGTTGAAATAATAAGTTTTTCTGTGTAATATGATATTCTACACGTGAGCAAATCTCTCATGATAGGAGCTCAAATAATAAGAATGTCTCGATTCCACCACTCTCTATCTTCACAAAGGGTGTCGCCCCAGAGGCAATAGCAATAAATACGATCTGAAAATTTAAAACTGAGTAAGGGGCGGAGGGGGGGGGGAAGAGAGAATGATACGATCCAATACAAAGCGAAGGGTTGGCCATAACTGTTAGCTGTGCCCAGGATGCATCATGCGGCGCAGTTTGCATTGGTTTTAGCATTGCCTAACCATATGTGAACCAATAAAACCAGACCAGAATATGCGTGCTTTCGGGCAATCGATCATAAAAGAACACGCATTTGTTTGCAGAAATAGGTGCCAGTAAGTTTGCTGTTGATTCACGAATTTTTGCTCCTGTAGTCATTGCGGAAATAATAATTGTATGTCCACAAAGCCCAATAACAATTAGTGATGACTATGCAGGGGACAAGGGTTGGCAAATCAAATCAAATCACACCCTGGACTTCGAAAACTTGGAAACCAACCATACCATGACAGGATGCCCGGCCGAGATGGTGTATCACAGCCGGCCCTTCCAGAGGGCACATGGGTAACTGAGCTGAACCCCTCTCCGAGGCCTTTAGGTTGCCATACTGCGCCGCTGCTTCTCTTTGGAGCCACTCCGAAGTTCAAGTTCACTTTTTAACATGCGTGTGGTGTCATTGATACGAATCAGGAGTAAATTGGTTGGTTATCACGACAAGCCACTAAACAACTTTAAATCTTGGGTTTCAATATAGAAAGAGGGGTATCACAACCCACAAACGATCTCAACCGTCAATCATTTCCGTTGGACTGGCATTCCGTCTTCTGTTTGACGGATTGGGCTTAGTCTGCTTGCTACTTGTCGAGTTATGACACGAGGGCATAGATTTCTAGGTTGGTCAAGCTGAATCATGTTCTGTGATTAGTCAATTTTTATTAGCAACCTCCCTTCTGCGCCTATCGCGTGCAACTCTTCTCCGCTCTCCGTTCGGCATATTCCCCTGATAGATTTTTACTTTATGAATTTATCTCTTCGTTGCTACGGTATGTCATTGGTGTCGCAAAGTTATAAAAATACGACATTTACTCAAATTAAACATGCCCTGCCACATGAATTAACTTTCAAGTCGCAAGACTCGAAAACTTTTAATCAGACTCTCTTATGATTTTGACCTTGCCACCAGAAAAACTTGAAAGTGTAGTGTTAAAGCGGCGGTAGCGTTCTCGTTGTGTTTCCATTGTGTTGTATCATGCGCCATGTGAAATCGGACCAATTTATGCCATGCTTTACCCTTAACCCGAGGGGTCCTAGGGGTCCTATACTCTTGTTCAACAAACAAGCTTTTGTTGAAGCAAATAACAGGAGCAAGGCTACCTGGGCGATCCACGATCCTGCGTGTGATGCAACAGAACATGGAGGGTATGCCGGGCATCGTCCGTTATTCAGCGCGGTCTGGCGACGTCGAACAAGAACAGAGATTACAACAAAACCCATATACATGTGGTCCATCCATGAGATTCACAAGCTGCCGAGGAACAAGTGAATATAACAGATTAGGAACCTAAGAAGCAGGAGGGCCTAACCAGGATCTTTCAATCTGAAGGAAGCATCTCCTCTCCACCCCCAACCCATGCGGGGCAAACCTGGGGAATAGCGCCGTGTCGCTCATCGGGCACTTGCCTAATTGGGCAGTCAATGCCCGGGTAGAGATGCAAAGGGACTCGGATCATGGCGATCTAGTCCTGCCAAGGTTGGAGGCTGCATGGTTATTTGTGGGTGTCGTTACTTCCTTCTTGTTTCGCCGCAAGGTTTCCAGATTGCTAGTTCAATCGAGTCTAAACCCCGGTAGAAATACTTAAACTCGGTCATTGTTCCCTTTTTATCATTATGTGTTGTATTTGAAGATTGGCTTGTTCTTCTTCACTTCCACGACGTTGGACCTGTCCTGTCTCCTCGAGCCATTATTTTAATTAAACCCCTTGATTATTCTTTCTTCTTTCCAGTTATCAGATCACCATGTCGGAAAAGAACGAGGTCACCCAGACCGAGAATGGGACTACCCCAAGATCCAAGAAGCGAACCTGCGCGAGGCACTGCAAGCGCTTCTGGTGGGTTTATCTTATTATTCTCTGTGTCATTGTTGTCATTGTGGTTCCTGTGATGTAAGTAGCAAGTACCCGTTCTTTCAAGATCAGTTGTAAAACTAACATTGCCGTTAGAATCCTTGTCGCTGTCCCCAAGATTGCACAAAGTAAAATCAACGAGGCCAAGCTCGAAATCCAAGCCGTTCGAATCCTCGAGACCGAGAATGATGCTTATCTTATGGAAATCGATTCTTCTATTACAACCGATGGCAAGATCCATGCCAAGGTTGATCCCTTTGAGGCTGAGATGTATCTCGAAGATTGGTCACCACATGTGCCATTTGCGACAGTGAAGATGCCAGAGACCAACAGCAACAAGTACCAAGTTGTCAATGTTAGTCAGCATGTTGAAATCACCGACATGAAGGAGTTCACTCGTTTCAACGTCTGGTTCCACAACAACGAGACAGTCCGTATCACCGTCAACGGAAAGACAAAGGTCAAGCCGCGCGGTCTGCCGCGCAAGTATGGTGTCACGTTCAAGAAGACATTGGAGCTTAAGGGTCTTAACCATTTCGCTGGCACTGAAGTCAACGATGGTCACATCGGCTTTGGCAATGGCAAAGATGCACCCAACTTCAATGGCACCACCACTATTCCAAACGCTTCCGTCTTCACACTAGATAATGTAAGATATTATTCACAACTGGTGCATTTGCCAAGCTAACCGCCACCCCAGGGCAATGTCACCTTCACAAATTTTGTTGGAGATATCGAAGTTGGCACCCTGACGATTCCAAACTTGGTCCTCAAGCCAGGTGATAACGTTGTCAACATCACGGCCAGCATGAACCAGAGTGCTGTACTTAACGCCGTCCAGGAGGAGCCCTATTGCAAGACGGGCATCCTACCCTTCAAGTTGCTTGGCAAGTCGGTCATCAACCACGGCGAAAACCTTACCTATTTCGCCGCAGCATTGGCAAGTTCAAATCAAACTGTCGAAATCGACATCGGTGCCATTTTGAAGAAGGATCTTGACTATGAGGTCAAGTGCCGCAGTAAGGACGATTGATTATGAAATTGTATCGGGTTTCGGGCTGCTGCCATGTGCATGGAAGCAACAGACCGGTTTATGATTATGTATTTCCGGAAGCGATGGGTGGCGATGTTGGTCGTGTGGTCGAATAATGTAAAGCTAGGTGGTGATGGTCTGACCAAGGACGTGGGCGACCATAATGATACCTTTTGATGCCAGGCACCATATGTGTCTCACAGGACTCTGAATTAAAACTTTCAGCCCTCCATCTCGTCGATTATGACATTTGCTGGTCTTTTCCTCCATCGGAGTGCTATAAATGTGATAAATAGACGTATTTTGGCGGCTTCATCCTTAATTCCAGGCACTTTTCCGTTTCTCGCCTCTCGAGAGTCCACTTCTTGCTATCGTATCCTGGCCTACCGATGTCAATGGTGGGACAAATTCAACAGTCGTCCTGGTATCGGTGGTCTTCTCTACTTCTTTCTCCTTCATCAACTTGTCGTGGCTTTTCCGCAGCTTGTCCCTGGACGCCCATTCTGGAAAAGCTGCAGGGTTCCACAAGTCGGCGGCTAATGTAGTCGAATACTGATTGCGCTCATCCACTTCGACAAATCTCATCAGTTTATCCATCAGGCTGGGATTTTTCAGTGCAGTTGATTGCTCCAGTTTGGCGTTGAAGTGTGTTCCCTTCTTTTTCAGCTCGAGAAATTTCTGAAATTTCTTGTTCGCTCCAGGTGGTGGCGATCCAGGGGGTGAAGGGGGGATATTCAGGTTAGGTGCTAATGGTAATGTGAGATCACGAAGAAGAGCACGGTTTCTCGAGTATGGCGATGCAGGTCTAGATACTGGATCTTGATCATCTATAACAGCTTCTTCCATTGGTGGTAGGGAAGGTCCTAATGGCACAACATTTGGCTGGACCGGTCCAACGGGAACAGTATTCAGACTCTTAGTCTCAGACACTATTTGATAATGAGGTTAGAGATGCCTTTGGTGGAGTCGGGTTTGTAGAGAATGAGAAGGGAAAAAGCTTTACCGGATGCATTTGTATTCTCTTCAACTTCTTGACCCTGCGATTTGCTATCGTTTATAGTGTTCACTCCTCCCTGGTCACAATTAGACAAGGTGCTTGACTTGGTTTGAGAATACCGAGTAGGCATGGGGGCGCTATGATACCTTGTCTTGTGTCACAGGAGATTTCGCCTCTTGTATTTCGTCCTCTTCATCGCTGCTTGCATATCCTACAAGGCCGGCCATAATGACGCCTTGAATTGTGAAATGATGGGAGTAAGACTGACCCAAGCGTTCAATTTGAAACTGAGGCAGCTTGAATCTGGAAATCGTTTGGGTTGGATGTGGGTCAATTTATTGGGTAAAGCCCGGGTAATAGACTCCAGACTTTCGGCCCATCTCTGCATCAGCCTTCCACCCAAGCTAAAGTTTCATTCTCACTTCCATAATCCACGCCTTCCATATAGCCTGTTCAGTGTTCATCTCGACGAACTACGACGCTTGACTACTTGATAAATTGTTTGAGAGACGCCACAGTCACTCGACTCATTCGCGCCGCCAATATATGTTCACGCGCCTGTTGCGCATTGCCTAGGCTTCGGTCTTCAGTTACAAAGTACTACTCATCAACGAAGTGTCCTGCTGAGCCTGCGAGAACACCAATAATGGCTCGGCCGAGAGACTCGCGCTCACCAAGTCCTGCAGGCAGCACACACAGTTCTCGCCGTCACCGCAACGATGATCGCCGAGCTAGGGATCGTCGCAACGATGGGAGGGACCATCGGCGACGTAGTAGATCGCGCAGTCCAGATGTAAGAAGGCGACGAAGTGACTTTGGCCGGATTTATTCTGACGATTTAATCCATTACCAGCCCCGGAACCGCAATCGCGAAAGAGACAGAGACCGTGAGCGAGACCGAGATTATTATCGCCGGAGGGACCGCTCCATAGACCGACGCGACGACAATTATTATCGAGGCGGACGACGAGATCACAGAGAGAGAGATCGTAGGAGATCACGAGAACACTACGATGATCGCAATCGATCACCCGATAGGCGACGCAATCGCAGCCGAGAAGGTGATCGGGATGTGAGAAGGCGAGACGACACCCGAATCCACACTCCTGGGCGCCGTGAGGGTACGGCTGACTCACTTAACCGTAGCACTCGTGAAGATGGCAGAATCCAGAAAACCCCGCTCGGCGACAGCGGGAATGTTGATACTCAGGAGGTTCGATCGAAGCCCCCCTGTCCTAATTGTATAGCTAACGGATTTCAATCGCAGAAACCCAAGGCCGATCCCGGACAGACTGAGGTTGACAAGAAGGCTGAACGATTAGCCAAACTTGAAGCATGGAAGAAGAAGAAAGAGAATGCAAGTCAGAAACAAAAAGAGGTAAACCCAAGCCAGACAAGAAACCTCTTGGCTGAAATGGACAAGAAAGCGAGCGGGGCGTCCCCAAAAGCAGTTTCTCCCTCAGTTTCTGCGACTGCTTCACCGGCTGAAACACCTACTGTTGCTTCTCCCGTTGCCCCATATTCTGGCAAGTTTGACCCTAAGGCCATCGCAAAGAAATCGGCAGCTTCCAGGACACAGGATGGCGTGAAGCCGGCCTTGGGCTCTCTCGGGGGGCAGCCTGAAAAGCTCTCGGTGCCTGTCAAGCCGTCAAGCAACGGTATGTTTCCTTCTGTTATTTCTTCAAGCTTTGCTAACAAATATATTTTAGCATCAGCTCTCCCTGCAAATCGAACTAAAGCTAGTGGGTTTGGCTTCGTGAAGAACAATGCAGAAACCGACAAGCCTCCCACTAAACGAAAGCTTGACTTGGATGAAGAAGACACTACTAAACGAAAACTTACTAAGCTTCCTGCTCTACCCATCGAGGCTGACGACACCCCATATGCCGATCAAGATGATGATGAATCTGATGGGGACAACTTTGCAGAGACTGAAGAGGAGGCAGCTGCGGCTGCTCGTGCGGCCCACGAGAGACGATTGCAGGCAGAGAATCAAATGGATACCGGAGACGAAGAACCTAAGACGTCAGAATTGCAGACAAATGGAGATGTGACGACAAACAACAACGCCGCTCACCCCGAAACCGCCACGAAAATGGAAGTTGATGAAGAGGATGACGTCGACCCATTAGATGCATTCATGGCTGATCTCAAGCAGACAGAGGTGAAACCACCTTCTAGGACTTCCAAAGCACAGAATGTCCAAGAGCCTGAGGCGTATTTCAGCGACGATGAATATGACTTCAATAAGAAGGATACGGGCGATGCAAACGCTTTGTTAGCTATGACTGCGAAGCGAAAGAAGAAGGACATTCCCATAATTGATTACAGCAAGATCGAAATTCAGCCTATCCGGAAAAACTTTTGGGTCGAGCCAGCTGAGCTCAGTCTCCTTACAGAGGCCGAAGTTGCCGATCTTCGCCTAGAACTGGATGGTATCAAAGTCAACGGAAAGGATGTTCCCAAGCCTGTTCAGAAATGGGCACAATGTGGTTTGACGCGGCAAACACTCGATGTCATTGACAACTTGGGCTATGAAAAACCCACCCCCATCCAGATGCAGGCTCTTCCTGCTCTCATGTCTGGTCGCGATGTCATCGGAGTGGCCAAGACTGGTTCTGGAAAGACCATGGCTTTCCTACTTCCTATGTTCAGACACATCAAGGATCAGCCTCCCCTGAAAGATACGGATGGTCCTGTTGGATTGATTATGACTCCGACTAGAGAACTCGCGGTTCAAATTCATCGAGACTGCAAACCTTTTCTCAAGATGATGGGACTTCGAGCCGTCTGTGCTTACGGCGGAGCACCCATCCGAGATCAGATTGCTGAGCTTAAGCGTGGTGCAGAGATTGTTGTGTGTACGCCTGGTCGAATGATCGATCTTCTAGCTGCGAACCAGGGCCGCGTTACCAATCTCAAGCGAGTTACTTACGTTGTGCTTGATGAAGCTGATCGAATGTTCGATATGGGTTTCGAGCCTCAGGTGATGAAGATCTTCGCAAACATGCGTCCTGACAGACAGACTATCCTTTTCTCAGCTACTATGCCTCGCATCATCGACTCGCTGACTAAAAAGGTACTCAAGAATCCTATTGAAGTTACAGTGGGTGGTCGTAGTGTTGTGGCAAAGGAGATTGACCAGATCGTTGAAGTTCGAGAAGAGCCATCCAAGTTCCTGCGGGTTCTTGAACTCCTCGGGGAGCTCTACGACCGTGATGAAGATGCCCGCACCCTTATTTTCGTCGAACGCCAAGAAAAGGCCGATGACTTACTGAAAGAGTTGATGATCAAGGGCTATCCCTGCATGTCGATTCATGGAGGCAAAGATCAGATTGATCGTGATTCTACCATTTCAGACTTCAAGAAAGGTGTCGTCCCTATCTTGATTGCTACTTCAGTGGCAGCTCGTGGTCTTGATGTCAAGCAGCTCAAGCTTGTCGTCAACTACGATGCACCGAACCACTTGGAGGATTATGTGCACCGTGCTGGCCGAACCGGTCGTGCTGGTAACACCGGCGTCGCTGTCACATTCGTCACGCCAGAGCAGGAGAACTGCGCCGTCGGCATTGCCAAGGCTCTTGAACAGAGTGGGCAACCAGTACCTGAAAGGCTCGACGAGATGAGGAAAGCTCATCGTGAAAAGGTTAAATCTGGAAAGGCCAAGGACACATCTGGCTTTGGCGGCAAGGGTCTTGATCGTCTTGATCAGGAACGAGAAGCTGCCCGTCTCCGCGAGCGCAAGACCCACAATGCCGAAGGCGAGGAAGAGGAGGTTAAGGAAGAGAAGAAGGAAGAGGAGGATGATAAGGCAGAAAAGGCTCTCGATGCGATTCGAGCAGCAGCATCAGGCGTTCAAGCACGCGAGTCAGCAAAGACTGATGGCGCAGAAGTGAAACCTACTCAACAGGCAAACAATACTGGCGGAGTAAAAGACAAGTCCAAAGACCCGCTCGATAAGGTCAGTTCAG
The DNA here is from genome assembly GCA_002982035.1 of Fusarium algeriense. Taxonomy (NCBI): domain Eukaryota; kingdom Fungi; phylum Ascomycota; class Sordariomycetes; order Hypocreales; family Nectriaceae; genus Fusarium; species Fusarium algeriense. The sequence goes on from PVPY01000568.1 coordinate 14,962, forward strand.
CCGTCAGTGCCATCAACAGCCGTCTCGGAAAGGCTGGCCAACTTCGTGCTGGTCAGCCCATCGACAACAAGGGACCAGATGCTGGGGCGTTCCATGCCACATTGGAAATCAACGATTTCCCTCAAAAGGCCAGATGGGCTGTCACCAACAGAACCAATGTGGCCAAGATTCTGGAAGCTACAGGTACGTCGATCACAACAAAGGGCAATTTTTACCCACCGGGCAAAGAGGTCCCCCCCGGAGCCGAGCCAAAATTATATATTCTCATCGAAGGCGATACCGAGGTAGTCGTTGGTTCCGCCCTCAGCGAACTTACACGCCTTTTGAGAGAGGGAACAATTGCTGCTGCAGATGCCGACAGTCGAGCACCAGCCAGTGGACGATATACAATTACTTAATCTTATTCTAAGCATCCGCATACTATTGCTTTTTACCACACTTGCTTGTATGGGGGCTGGCTTGTTCATTGACGGCGTCGCAGAGGCTGGATGGGGGCTTGAGGGAGAAGAAAATGTACACATATTTAGGAGTTAATAATTTTTTTATATCTTAAACCTAGTGACAACTAAAAAATAGGATTTAAGTATTCTAATAATAGCCCTAGAAGTATTAATAATAAAGAAGTCTCTAGATAGATATTTAAGTCTTAATAGCCTTAATTAATAAGGCTACTTCTAGCAGTAGTATTTTAAGTAACTCTAATTAAGATAAATATATTATATAACTAACTGAAGAGCTTAAAAAAGCCTTAGCTAGACTTATATATCCCTTATAGCTTTAACATTTTACTATCAATCTATCTATCCAAGCTGTAAGTTAACTGCCCTGACTATATTAGATTAAAGCTGACCTTAATTGAATTATGTTGACCTTAAGTAACCTGCAACCGATGTCTGCTATCCGATGGATAAGTCTGCAACTAAGGGAGCCTAACTACGAGAGAAAGATGCCTCTGGAAGAGGAGGCCGTCCGGAAGGGCCTTAGAGAACTAGGAGCCGAAGATCGATGGATATTCGCCAAAGAGGCAAACCAAGTATCAGTCGTCAGACCGGATACCGACAATAATAAGGAGCTTGTCAGTCTCGTCATCTTCGGCTGCAAGGATAGGAGTTAATGATGGCGTCGTATGTCTGCTTCAATGGAAAATCTTGAGATTATTAGTTAATGCTATCCCCACCGTCTTGCACTTAAAGCGTGTTTGAAAGAAAGCCTCTACAGGGCTGCTTGAGAAGGCTTCGTATAAGAATCCAACTGAAGAACGACAAAAACAACTGAGGACCGCCAAGCGGCTCCAAATGATAAAAATGAATAACGCTGCCTTCCCAACCACACTCTCATGGTACCGCTACTTTACGTCATCTTCTAACAGGACGAGATCAAATTTTAAATCCTCTGCCTGCATTCAGCGAGTCAAACCCGATCTCATCATGCCCAGTTTCGTGCTTCGGCTACTTGATCGGCTTCACGCGCTCGCAACTGCTCTTGGCTGGCATCCTTGAGGGTTTCTGAACGTGTCTGCTTCTTCTGTGCTGCAAGTTGTGTCTGCAACTTTCCACCTTGCTTTGAGGATGCTTTGGCGCGCGCCTGCAATTTCAGTCAATCAATATCACTGTAATATTGAATCTCGGAAAATCATGATAGTCAATCAACTAGGGACAATCTCACCTCTGCAGCTTCGGCGGCTTTCCTTCGGGCATCGTCTGTATCTCCCGAAGCTTGCGCGGCTTGTCCACCCCCCAAAGTCCGTGGCGGGCCTCCAACCTTCTTCGGTACCGGTGCTGTACCGGCCGCTGGAGCGGGAGCGGAACCCAAAACTCTGCCGGGCTGTGAGAAAGCCTCTGGCTCTGTCTTTCCGCAGATGTTGCCCATGGTTGCCCACCTATGATGTAGTGCGGTGGTACGATTTTTTCTATCCGGCTATAACAGAAAGACTCTATGTTGGGGTTACTGAGATATCGAAGTTTGTTGAATTGAAAGGGAGCGTCGTGTGGCGGCGCGACTTGAGGTTGGAGTTTCTCTATGCCAAGATCCGAAGTCAGGAGGGGTTAGACCTTCTTCCATAGAGGGAGTGATGCCCGTGCTTTCCGACAAACTCAATCGAGGGTGGTTAACAGTCAGGTTTGCGGATATCCAATGGCTATTGATCAACCAAATTGTTGTTGAATACTCCATGCAGCCAAGCCTGCAGTTATATAGAGCTCTGCGAAGGTTGATTGATAGGTTGAGATAGCGCGCTGCGCCTCAAGAGGCTCATGTGAGCAACGTCACCCTAGTCCCAGTTTTGGTGCTAGTCACAGTAGCAGGCAAATACGATTATTTCAAGTATATCGGACTATTTTCAGACAGACTCTTATGGTTGCTATACTAAGCACAGAGTGGCCTGCAGTGGTGAATCCCCTACGCAAGAGGTCTTTGTAATTCCCGAAAGAGAGATACGGAGAGCGTTACGGAGTCGAGTGGGTCGAAATTTGCCGTTTCCGGGGCCGGCAGGGTTTCGGGGCCGGGCGAGTAGACGGAGGTAGCCGCGGTTATAAAATTAGCCATTCGACAAGCGATAGTTCTATACTGAGTAAGTATTACAGAGCCTCAGTGACTCCTACTTCGGATTTTGGCTTGGGAGTATTCAAAATAGCTCTCGGTGAATGATGCTATTGTCAAAATGCAACATTATTGGAAATTGACTTTGTGCAAGCATAGGGTAGCACTGCTTGAAATTTTGTATCTATCATCTCTACTACTCTTCTCGACCATTGTGTAGGGCAGTGAGTTATTGACTGGAAACTCACATTTGTTTGTTCAACTTGCACTTACAACTCATGGGGGTTACAACATGGATGGGTTGTATATGGATTTTATTAGCGTGACCATGAATGCACGTCCAGTTGACATGCAGGGACTGCACAAATAGCTGCAACAATGGACAATGGACAATGGACAAACAACCGAAAAGAGACGCAGGAACCAAGTTAAGGCCAGAGATATGGCCATCCGGGGACATTATCCGCTGTAAGTAAATGAGCCAGTTTGTGGGCCATATTATCAGTCCCCTAGTCGGAGTAGTTGCCGAGAGGCATCGACAATGCTGGAGCGGTGAAGTGAATTGATTGACTGGATTGAAAAGTGTAACACAGAGCTCATGAGATACCATTGATACAGGACCTGGGTCGTTACGCTCACTGAACATATATTCGTACAGGAGGCGATACAGACACGAACCCCCACGAAAGAGACAGAGTAATTTACTCAACCTTGTGGCGTTGGGCCGTCTTGGCTATAGATTTTGCAAGGAACGAAGGATAAAGGCTGAACAAGCTAGGCATCCCACGTTCTCACATCCACTCAGTTCCCCTGTTCAGTCTAGGTGACTCGTCTTTTTTTGGTCCTAGGGTTGGCTCTCTACAGGTAAAACAGGTTTGGAAGAATTCTTAAGCCCATGCCGACTTATTCCCTCACACAGATCCTTACCTCCATATTTGTTCGTGTTAGAAAGCGTTCGTTAGTCCAAGGGAAAAGAAAAAAAAAAGAAAAAAAGAAGCGAACGAATGCCTACTGCCTCTATGATTTGGTAAGTTCTCAGGTTCTGAGCCAGCAACCATAGATTGCTCTTGTCTTTCTCACCCAATCCGTCCGCCCTCATTGGCTGAGTATAATTAGTCCTAGGGGACCGGCCCCATTAAAACGCAATGTTACCCACTGGAGTTCACAAAGTAAGTGCCTTAGTACGGTACCTTGCCCCTCCACCTTCCACGGTCTTTGAGCCGCTTGGCCATCCGGGTTCTCACTCTCAGCGATTCTCTTGGGCCATTCGCAACGTCCCACTCGGGTCGCCTAGGCCTTCGCAGTATCATACCAATGCCGTTCATGATTACCTCAATCATAGATTTTACTCAAGAGCTTTTGTGCGCGCAACAATAACAAAAACCAATCGTCTTCATCAAAGCGAGTGGTTGTGTTGTGATTCCATATATAAGACCATGGATCACTCAGCGCCTTTCGCTCATCACCAGCACCAAAACCAGCCAACTTCTTTCGAATACGAAAAAGTAGATTATGGCTTCGACAGTTTGCTCGGTCACGATGCCTGCCTGACACACGGTCTTGATTCTCTCGGCACCTGCAACAACACAGAGAACGCTTGTCTCGATCAACGCTGTTTTGACCATTATGGTAAAACTGCTGCCGCAAAGAACGCCCTTGAGATCGGCCTCGACCTCAAGCACGGCGCTGATAAGGTCCCGCACCGTAATGACCAGGCCAACAACGCCCGTTCCACGAGAGCAAAAAGTCGTATCCAATCAAACATATCCAGTTCTCCTGCAAGAACAGTGTCTGCTGCTGCAATGAGAGTTTCGGCGCACCGACAAAAGCGACGGAGACAGTCCGAGCAGATGCATCAACATCATCACCAGCTGGACTACCAGCAGCCGTCGCATATGCACCAAATGCACTCTCCTCACCTTACCCAACAAGATCAGAACTTCCAACATATCGACCCCACGGCCGTCCTTCAGACCGTCAACGAGAGTTTGCACCATAACTTCAACATGCCATTGCTAGACAGCCAACAAACATCGTTTGGCGATTTTCACCATCAGAACCATGCGTTCTCAATGCCGAGTCTCTATGATCGTTGGCCACAAGCCGTTGCTCCCTCCTGGACCAACATGATGGGCCAAGCCAGCGTCGCAAATTGCATGCCAATGTCGTGGACACAACACATGGGATGCAGCAACTCCGCCTCTGTCGACTGCACCTCTGCATGCGGCGACGCTAAATGCTGGAGTCAATGTGGCGATGGAGACGATGCAGACTGTTGCTTCGATACGGCTTGTCCCGAGTTTGACTTCCCCCAGGCTGCATGTTGTTTCGAACCCACTTGCGCTGATCTTGAGCCATGCCTTGATGCCTCTTGCCAGGAGGCGGCAATCCCCTGCAACGATTCGCATTGCGTAGGCACTACCGCTTCCACCACTCCAGCATCTGTATCAGTTACAACGCCGTCTGCAGAACCTGAGCCAATGGTCAGCGCTATCTTGAGCCCAGGGGAACCAGGCCGGGGGGCTCCTCTGGATATTGACACCACGATCGGCCATGACTTTGGCGATTTCTCCCATGATATTGGCCCTAGTTTTACTGACGATCTCAACCAACACATCGGAAATATTGCGAGTCGGTCGAGTGGTTCAGGATTGAGTCAGAATGGCACTATTTCTATGCCTTCACATTCCCCCACTCCGAAAACTGAATTGACTGAAACTCAATCCGTAAAGGGACAAGCCGATTTCACATGCCAATGGCTTTGCGAGGATGGTGTTCTCTGTTCCAAAAAGTTTGAAGGTAATAAAGAACTTCAGGACCACTGCAAGAACGAGCATGTCAAGAGTCTGAAGAAGGGCGAAAATGGGTTCTGCTGCACATGGTACGGTTGTATAAGGCCTGGTCCATTTTCACAAAAGAGCAAATTAGAACGGCATATGCAGACACACACCGGTTGTGAGTTGTACCACATGATTGGAATCCCAAGTTCCATTTTGAAGAACATACTAATGAACTTGATAGACAAACCAGTCAAATGCGAGATTTGTGGTATAATGCTTTCAGCAAAGCAATCTCTGGAGCAGCACATGCGTACCCACTCAGGAGAGAAACCATGGAAATGCGAACATCCAGGATGTGAAGCGCGTTTTAAGCAACAGAGTGCTCTTAGTAAGTGTATCAAATCCTGGCTCAACTCGACACAACATACTAACTCGCTCTTCAGCCATGCATATGCGCACGCATACTGGAGAGAAGCCTTTGCAATGCGAAATTTGTGGAAAGCGGTTTGGTGAATCTTCCAATCTGTCTAAGCATCGTCGCACACACAATGTTCGTGGCAACCACGTTTGTGAGCACTGCGGCAAAGACTTTCATCGGCTGGATCAACTTCGTCGGCATCTGCAGACCCATCTTCAAGATGGCGGCCGCAAGAACAGCAAAAGTTCATAACTCTCAAACTCCCAGAAAGTGGAGATTCCACTCACATTGAAGAAAAAAGGGAATGATGGTATCGTTTTGGAGTTTTGAGGTCGGTACGGGTGTTGGAGACTTCGTTTAATTAAGCTGTCATGAAATTGGTGATGAATAATGGCGTTCCTGAACTATGTTGCTCCGCGCGAGCAACGTAAACTTACGAAATGAGCAGAAGTCTCAGATAAAGGTAGATAGATACCCAATTCCATAATGGACGCGGAAAAGAAAAGACCACGTTCTCCAGTCGGTCAACAAAATCGTCCAGATCGGTCGGTTGAGTAGGAAAGCATACTGGTGGCTCAAAATTGGCGCATCTTGATACCGATGCTATGTAGCGTTATTCTTATAGCCATGAAGTTTTGAAGTCTTCGTTGTCGCATTCGAGATCAGCAGTGTCACTCATTCGCGGCCGTACCATCCGTTCAGTAGGGCCAAGTTTGCACTAGTAAATTGTTAGATGCTGAACATCCGATCACTGCCCATCTCTTCCACCAAGGCCTGTGCGATGCACAATGCACTGATCGCTTCCCGAGTCTTTCGAATTCGATATTTGATCGAACCAGATTGTCCTTCGTTGACGTTGCGGGGTCCCCGTTGAACGCCGATATTGTTGATATATCCGACCGATGGCTCAAGTAAGCGATTCTAAGAACTCATGAATGGGATAAGTGAGAGATAGAATCGCACTTAAGCTTGTCCGGATCGGTGAAGGTGAAGATGAAGGAACTGAGGCGGAAATTCAAAGACGGGTTTACTTCACGGCTTCTTTACTCATTAACGAAAAGATGTCGTTGGGGTTATGGTGGGGTGACACGGGTTAGAGCGATCCGAGGCGCTCCAAGAGACCAACCAACCGAATATGGCCGACCCGTGAGAAAGAGTTTTAATTCTTATGTAGGTCCCCCATAAACAGATCAATCCACAGTTGGATCAAGAAAGAAAGATGAACTGGTACCTGGATCAGGGATATACTTTCAGGGTAAATAGTGTGAATTGTGCATCTAATGGCTCTCCTCAAATCAAATGCCTTGTCTGTAACTTCAGTCGATCAGTAAGGCATTAGATCCGATTGGCACGAGCCAGCACTCCTCCTCTAGATGCTAACATCATTTTCACAACTGTCAGAAAATTGTAGAAAGAGCTTCTTGATCATGACCTCATTTTTGGTTTTTTAAGACTGCCTGTCCAAGCAGTCCATTGTGGACATGCCGTCCCGAATCGAGGCCCAAACCGGGAAATAAGTACAAGTCAGACCGAGATTCCCTGAGCCATGCGATGCAAATTTCGAAGCCTTTTGTTCAAAGAAAAAGCACGCCACGCCCTCCATACCCCGTTTCCTTTCTACCCGATGTCCGTCGCGCGTCATAAACTACAAGCATTTTAACTTAAGCCTGCAATTGATCGTTAGTCATTGGTCCTTTGGATATGTATCTTGCCATAGAGAGCTCTTGGATCCCCCAATGGCGTCGAGTCATCGTACCTTGATGGCGAACTTGCGCTGAGGGAAGTGAACAGTGCGCTTCTTAGTCTTCTCGAGCACGCGGGACTTCTCATCAGGTGATAGTCGGCGGCGGATGGCACGTGTCTGCTTGGGTCGGAGGTCGAGAGGAGCGTACTTCTTGTTCTTGTAGAACAGACGAAGCTGAGCCCTTTGCTTGGCGTTGATGACGGTCAGGACACGGGCGATCGACTTGCGGATGTCGTGACTGTTTGAAACGCATTAGCGGGACAAAACATTTTCTAACAACTTCCTGCAACCTCAGTGCTGCAGAGGGAGAAATGCTCACATCCTGTTCAGCTTGGAGCCAGAAGAGGCAACCTTCTGGATGCGGAGCTGACCAAGCTCGGTCTTGAGCTCAGCGAGCTGCTTTGTCAAATCATCCTTGTTCTTGCCCCAGAGCGCACCAGCCTTGACCTTGCCCGACGACTGCAACCTGTCAGCGATTTGCCCATCCCATATTCATCTTTTGCGTGTGTTATGATATCGAAATAATGGCCGGGCCTCGAGAGTTGGGGAAACGATCGTGAATGTGTTTTGTGTGTTATGGTCGATGAAAGTCTCGAAAGATTCTGCAGCCGCACGATACGCCGACAAAACAAGTCGACGACTACTGTAGCATAGGGCGAGGAATATTCGTACTCACCATCTTGAATAGCTTCGAAGTGGTATGCGAAGTGGTGTCGACGAGGTGTTGGAAAAAGATATCTGCCTCAAGCTTTCAGTGTTGCGATATCGTTGCCCTGCGCAGGTTAGAAATTTAGGGCTTGGGTGGGGCAATTCCTACTGCACAAAGATTTTTGATTTTGGTGTATCACGTGTCAAGTCTCGTGACCGATACTAGCGTAAAGCGGTGAAATCCAATTCTGCCGTCTCTCGGACCAGGGGTCGTCAAGGAGGCAGTTGATGGATGAGTTGGAAGGCTAGCACAGACTGACGATTATACGAAGACATCACCGTATAACCACGAAACCAAAATCAGATCGCAGAGAATGTCTGCAACAACCGGAAACGCTGGTTGGGCCCAGCTGCGACAGCAAGCTCGACAGTTGGAGACTCAGGTATTCAAACCATATCATGCGGCAGAGTACTAGCTGACGTCGTCATAACTTAGACGGAGACCTTGTTCCACACATATTCGCAGTTCTCGACAGCCTCTAACGTGCCACCAAAGCCTACAGAAGAAGAGCGGGAAACTGAGAAGAAGTTAGAAGAATTGCTGGAGAAGGTATGCGCTGATCTTCTACTCTGGCAAGTTGCCAAATAAGCTACTAACATCGTATTAGCGCGAAACTGTCAACAGCCAGCTCGCTCGACTTCTTGATTCCGAACCCAACCTCGCATCCTCCGCCTCAAAACAAAACAACCTTTCCCTCCTTCGAAGGAAGCTCACTGGCCACCAGCGGGATCTGGCACGCCTGCGCTCAACTCTCCAACAAGCTCGCGATCGCGCCAATCTTCTGACCAATGTCCGTTCCGATATTGACGAATATCGCCAGAACAACCCTGAAGCTGCCGAGGCCGATTACATGCTGGAAGAGCGAAATCGTATCGACAACAGCAACAACCTGGCGGACAGTGTTCTCAGCCAAGCGTACGCTGTTAATGACAGCTTTAACCTACAACGTGAAACGTTGGCGAGCATCAACCGGAGGATTACGCAGGCAGCAAGTCAAGTACCTGGGATCAATACGCTGATCGGAAGAATATCGGCAAAGAAGAGAAGGGACGGAATTATTATGGGAAGCTTTGTTGCGTTCTGCTTTATAGTCTTCTTTCTTTTTTCATAAACTGGGCAGGGCTTCCTTTTTTTTTTTTTTTGCATGATGCACAGGTGTTCAGGGGTATCAGCGGGTATGATATTGTACAAATAGGCCATGGTGGATCATGGATGTCTAAGATGTCTAAAGTTACAATCGTCTTCCTTTACTAGAAGATGTCTAATTATAACATTTTTGGAACCTCAAGATGGTGTTTACCTGGATGTTGTTCCTTTGCAGTGGCAGGCAGGGTAGCTTCATTCTTCATCTCGTCAACTATACGTGAGAGACCTTTAGTCAAGCCTTCTGCTTCGACAGGATGAGCAGTTCCACTGCCCGCCCACCGGACACGACAATACTGATCGACAAGAAAGACGTATCCGACCTTGCTGTTGAGTAAACCAATGGATTCGCGAATGTCGTCGGTAACACCTCGTCGCACGAGGAAATATTTGTCCCAATCCTTCTCTGGGAACTGCTTCCGCAATGACCCCATAAAGAATCTCACTAGCCACGCCTTACCGGCATTGTCTTCATAGTTAATGCGAACGATCTGGGTGGTATCAGGATGCTTATTTAGCACTTCATGGAGAGCAGGATTTTCCTCCTTAGAAGTAAAGGTCGCAGCTTGCTGTTCAGCCCAGCGACTGCTGAAGAAAGAGACGACCGTTGCCTTACCAGCAAGCAGCGGTGTAGTATCGCGTGGATTCTTGTCCGTCTTCAAAAGAGTTTCGCCGTAGAAGTTGGGAAAGAATAGTGACAACTCGGCCTTGAATAGGCGTGGGGGTGCGATGAAAGATTTTCCCTCATGGTATTGAAGATTACCCCAATCTCGAAAGTACGGTCGTGATATCTTTGCCGTTCTGTATACAAAGAGGCGTTAGAGGATGTGACTTGTAAGCCGAATGGTGGTGCTCTTACAGCTCCTTTCGTCGTTGCAAGTGCTTGTCGTAATTAACAAAATCCTCACGACGCTGGCGCAGTGACCGACTATCAATTCCAGTGTTCTCTCCAGCCTTGGGCGGTAGGGGCATTCCAATCGGCCGGGGAAGAGGTTTCGGTACGAAATGTCCTTCTTGTCGCTTTCCATAACTTCGCGGTGCTTCAATCGGCTTGGTAATATTTTCTTGGGGATTTAATGATGCGCCAGATCCAGGCTTTTCAGCCCTCGCCAGTCGAAGGGCAGATGTGGTGAACGATCGACGAGCCTCGCAGAAGAGACATGTTAGAGATTGGCGAGCGAGACCGGAAACGGCCAGGTTGAGTCGTCGAGACGCCATCATGGACGGACTTGCGACTCTTCAAAGCTGTGACCTGACGTTTGAAAATTCACCTGAGTTTCCAGACGGTCCCCACGTTTAACGGGAGAAGTGGAGCACAGGGCAATTGCCTGTATCGGCAACGTGGGGGTGAGATAAAGCCGAAGATGCGGTTCGATCGGGCTTAGTATTCGTCAGTGCCGTCACTCCCCCGGATTGGCGGTTATCCACGGACGGGGCCGATGGAAGCCAGCCCTTCGGCTTAAACTATGCCATGGATATTTACCATCTCCTCTCTCATATGAGGATGACTCGGGCTCATCTGTTGTTGCTCTTTGACAATTTTCCTCCTTCTTCCAGGTGCAATTACTAACAACCATGTTTCTTCAACGAGGATCCCGTTTGCTACAGAAGCAATGGCATATCGCCAGAGGCATGGGCAGCATGGTAATGAGCTCTCGAGTTCCCATGATGGCCTCTTCTCATAGATGGTTCAGCGAATCCAGAAGAGTAATGGCTGTCAAGCCTGTTGTTCTGGCTGATATTGGTGAAGGTAAGCTTGTGAACTCAAAATGCCCTGTGTTATCCGGTCTGACTAACATGAGCCAGGTATCGTTGAATGTGAAGTCATTCAATGGTTCGTGGAACCTGGTGCCCGCGTTGAGGAGTTCTCTCCGTTATGCGAAGTGCAAAGTGATAAGGCCTCTGTGGAAATCACAAGTCGCTTCTCAGGTGTGGTCAAGAAACTGCACTACGAAGCCGGCGAAATGGCCAAGGTCGGCAAGCCCTTTGTCGACATCGATATTGAAGGCGAGGCGAAGGCCGAGGACGTTGAAGCACTATCAAACCAACAAGCCGACAAAGAGGATGCCCCTCCCCCACCACCTACAGAATCCCATACCGGTCAAATAGAACAGCAAGAGATCCCAGAAGCCCCTGTTGAGTCGCCAATGAAGGAGAAGGGCAAGTGCGCCAGTATTGCTACCCCGGCTGTGCGACATCTTTCAAAGGAGCTCAAGGTCAATATCGCAGATGTCGAGGGTACCGGAAGAGATGGCAGAGTTCTCAAAGAAGATATCTACAGGTTTATCAAGGAGAGAGATGCCAAGGATAGTGCCCAGCAAGTAACACCAATTCCTGCATCTTCCAAGCCCCAAGATACCTCGGTACAATCGGAAACCGTTGTGCCTCTTTCCAACACCCAACTGCAGATGTTCAAGACCATGACAAGGTCTCTGACTATCCCACATTTCCTCTACGCTGACGAGGTCGACTTTTCAAGCCTCGTGGAGCTTCGCAAGCGATTGAACCGTGTTATTGCTAAGAGTCCAGCAGCTGAGGGACAACCTAGCAAGTTATCATATCTACCTTTTATAATTAAGGCTGTTTCATTGGCGCTGAACCAGTACCCAATGCTCAATGCTAGGGTGGATATTGACCTCAAGACTAACAAGCCATGCCTGGTCCATCGATCACAGCATAACATCGGTATTGCCATGGACACCGCAGGAGGTCTCGTTGTACCCGTGATCAAGAACGTCGCTTCTCTCAATATCCTATCCATTGCTGCAGAGCTCTCACGTCTTCAGGCATTGGCCAGCCAGGGTAAGCTTAAGCCAGCTGATTTCCAAGGGGGTACCATTACAGTATCCAATATTGGAAACGTGGGTGGTACATATGTCAGTCCTGTCATTGTGGAACGTGAAGTGGCCATTCTGGGCATTGGACGCCTGCGCACAGTACCTACGTTTGACGAGAACGACAACGTTGTCAAGAAGCAGATCACCAACTTCAGCTGGAGTGCTGATCATCGAGTTATTGACGGCGCTACTATGGCGCGAGCTGCTGAGGTAGTAAAGCAAATAGTCGAAGAGCCAGATCTTATGGTAATGCATTTGAAATAGTTAGAGGCCTCAATGTATATAATTCAAATTATCAAAGATTCATAAATTATAATAACGAAGAGGATATACCAAGTGGTGAGACGGTGCTGAGCCGTAGTATTGCATCTGGTTCCTCGGCAACGGATCCCGGGTTGGCTAAATATTGAGTTCTCATTGTCTTATTGATAGCCAACCGAAGAAAGTGGGTGGCTGGAAAATATCCAGACAATCTGAATCTGCATGATGAGAGATGATGGTGGCCCAATCTCTAGAACCCTGATTCCGTTGCATTGATAACCTCGTGATGCAAATCGCTTAGGCCCCAAGATGCCGAATGGGTTTCTGTGCATGATGACAGCACACCGACCCGAAGCTTCCAATTGCAGTCCAGCTATGATGGACTATTTGTATCAGCTATCACTCGTGCGTTTGTCGGTCAGAGGCATTTTTGTTGCCATGAATGAGCTGAACCGCGGCCAAGTGTGTTGAGTTGTCATGATGCATGAGAATGACATTCATTGGGAGAGTTGGATGCCAATGCTGGGAAAGATTACCGAGCAAAATTACATGATACCGAAGAGACTCAAAACAATAGAAATTGGCATATATCACACGGCAAGTACTGATAGGCGCTTGATGTCAGAATATTTGCTTGTATCTTCATAATATGTGTAGCAGATCATGAACCTTCTAGGATAGAGTCGATGAAAGAGCAGAATGTCAATGTTAACCTCTCATCCCGCTCAAGTCTCGCTCCTATGCGCACGCTGGTGCGTGAAATCAAACCTTGAGGGAATACCTTTCCCTCCCTTCTTTTAGCCTATCCGTGTAAGCAAGCAGCCCCAGTCATGCTCATGCGGTACAGCGACTGCAACTCTGACACTTTGCGGGGGACTGCACCAAGCCCTAGTCTCTTTTTCCCCAGTCGCGCCTCATCGGAGAGCTGTCCGAATGTGCAGGTCCTGGGCAGCAACGAGACTCTGATCCAAACGCCATTTAAATCTTGAACTCCAAATCCTGAATGCAAATAGGCATAACGCTGTGACTCCTGCTCGACAATAGGGCCTCGCCTTAAAAATGCCCATAATGATTGTGTGTGGCGGGTTGACTGTGTATAACGAAGTCGGTAACTATGTTCAAAATGATACAATGCGCAAATGTAAAGCGATGTTTTTTCGAGGTCGTCTGACGCTCATGGCTTGTCTTGCGGTTTGGTGATTATTTCCAATACGTTGCTAAGAGCTTCCCGCTCAACTTCCTCAATGGGCCGGCTGACATCGATGGTGATAACATCCTTTTCATCAGCCAAAGGTCGCTCGAGGGTCTCGAATTGGCTATGGACCATGTTGGCACCCATGTAATGATTTTGTCGTTGGGCGACACGAGCAAGGAGAAGCTCCTCAGAAGCGTCGAGGAAGACGAAGTGGATTTGAATGCGATGATCGTAGTATCCAGCAACACGGATAACATCGCGATACTTCCGCTTGAGGGCCGAGCAAGTAAGAACGACACCATTGGATCCAGAATTTAATCGCTTGATGGATTCTTCCCGTAGAGCTGTAAGCCAGTCCCATCGATCGGCATCAGTCAGGGGGATACCATTTCGCATTTTTTCAATATTGGCCAGAGGGTGGAACTAAAGAGAAAAACCGTGTTAGTGGTTGGTGTCGCTGGGGCATTTTGATAGACGTGGGGCGTTCCGGAAAAGTTGTACATACTGAATCGCCCTCAATATAGGGCATACCTAATGATTGAGCCAAATACCCAGCGACTGTTGTCTTTCCACAACCAGCAGGGCCCGTAACCAGCCAGATGTGTTGTTGCCCCTGGGCTTTGTGGCCATTGAGGGTGGCAGAGTTGATAGATGGGGGCGCTGCCGTCATTGGTGACGAAGTGGTGGGCGGCGGCAAGGTAATGGTAGTTGGTTTTGTGGGAGTCTTGATTGACATTGGTGTGGGTTCATAGGAAAGCATTTTCGAATTTTCAAATGAAGTAATTGAGAGAATTCAAGTCGATTTTTGGGAAATATTTATATGTATAAGCGCTTCTACGCAAGATTGTTGTTGACCCTGATGACGCCTGTTGCTTGGTGTATAACTGAAGGCCGAGTTTGAGATTGACAGTGATAATGGAAATGACAATGAAAATGACGTAGTAACGGGATGGTCAAATATTCATGAATCGGGTGAGTAAATCAAGAGCAGAATAGGAAAAGGCCAAGAATTGCAAATCAATGAAGCAGATTGACAGAGACACGGGGGCCGGAGGGATCTATATAACGTTGATGACGGTACAAGTCATAGCTGGTGTCCCTAATTCAGGCTCAAGGAAAAGGGTCCGGAGAGAAGCCCGTAGCAGGCACGAACCTTCAAACCTCCACTATTTCACACAGCCCGACCTACATTTGCTTCCACAGGTGGCGTGGGGGCAGGGTGTGGTGAAATGGGCCCGGGGTGACTGTCACCCGCTGGAAGGGATCCAACTCCACAAGCCAGGCCAAGCTTCGGAGTCCGGTGCCAGCAGGGCGTCTGGGGCTGCTTCTGGAGGTGACAAGGACTCAAGACCAATTGGTTGGGGACGGAAAAAGGTCATCAGAACCTACTGTACCCGGGCTTTTTGCCCTGTAATGGATGAGGCGGTCCAGTTGCAACGGATCTCACCATCCATTTGTGCTCTATATCTGTGCAGCTGATGTCTTAAGTGTATAAAAGCATGGCAGTGGATATATTATGGTGGATCAGAATTTCTAGACCAACTGGCAATGTCATTCAATCTGGAACTGCCAGGGGAAATGGCAAAAGATTGGTGAGGGCTGACCTATGACGCTCCCTGTGGGACGTGATGATGGTTCTCTGAGAACCCCAAATTCTATCCATCTCATATTACCCAGAACCAGCCCCTGTCACTCTCCCGCTCATGAGTGAGGTCACGAGCCCACCGTACGTTTGTTCGTGTTCCAAGTCGTTTTACAAGTTTATAAATTGGGAGGTTCTGCTCAATTGTGTTAACGCCATGCTAAGTATAT
Source organism: Fusarium algeriense (assembly GCA_002982035.1). Taxonomy (NCBI): domain Eukaryota; kingdom Fungi; phylum Ascomycota; class Sordariomycetes; order Hypocreales; family Nectriaceae; genus Fusarium; species Fusarium algeriense. Next base: position 30,399 of record PVPY01000568.1, read on the forward strand.
GGAGTGCAAACCCGAGGTGCACATCATCAGCTTTGCATTGCGCGGAGAGGAGCTTGAAAATAACAGGGGCGAATCTATCATGCTCCCCAGAAAAAATCCCTGCGCGGAGTTTCCGCAGTTGGGTAATTCTGGAAACTCTGGCCGCCGAACCGAACGCATGACGGCCACCACGACCAACAATCAAGATAAGCAACATCGGGCTGGTCTATATTATTTACCCTCGAATTCAACCTATCTCACTATGTTCCTCTGAAGTTTGAGAATAACGTTAAACAAGCTGATTAATTCGGTAAAAGTCCAGTGGTGCTCGAGATCAGCACTTGGTACTTGTCCCGTCTGACATCGAGCTGAGCATGGCACATGGTTTCATGGTTAAACTCCAGCAGCGAACCCCAGTGGTAGATTGAACGGAAGGGTTTTGAAACTCGATTGATGATCAGATGTACCGATATGCTGGTCCTAATTTACCGACGGAAGATTGGATACCCTCCATGCTGTTGTTCATCGATAACAGTTGAGGGTTGAGAGCCTCATTCTCAACATTCCTATTTCCTCTTATCATAAAGAGTACTTCGAAACGATCGCTTCCCTGAGTGATGAGTACTAATGCCCCGGCATCATTATAATTCTATTTGGCCGAAGTCACTGAACTGAGTGATGCGGTCGTTGCTCATGCTATTATCAGTGCTGGCTTTAGATACCCTGGCTCTACCCATTGCTGGATGTTTGATCGCTCGCCTCGCCTCGCCTTAAAGAGGCCAGAGCAGAATTCTCCTGTTATAATTGAAGTCAGGTTCTAGAATCAAAAAGACAACTTCCCTTCGAAATGGGAATTCCTGCACGACTTGGCTTTCTCCGGGCTCAGTGTCAATTTAAAGACCTCGACTCCCGATCCAATCACAAGTCACCGCTTTGGTTGAGATTTACCCAAACCAGGGCAGAGAAAGCGGGCAGAAAGGCACAAGGAGAGAAAAGCCGAGTAATAGCGTGGGGGCCAGAGGTCAGGTGGTAGTGAACGACAATCCATAGCACACAGAGCCTTGACCACAGCAACCAGAATATTCTAGCCAGCTGTTTTATTATTCAGGTACGAAGAACTGGAGAATACAAAACGTTTCATTTGAGTTTGAGGAAGTTTGTGTAAAGCATTGGTTGGAGCTCATGATGCTTTGATTGACACGATAGCAGGGATAGCAGCGAATACCTTCTTTAACCAGCATTGGATGTTCAAGATCACCAATAACGAAAACTCAGCGTGATCAATTCTTCCCCATCACTTCGGCGAACATAATCATCATCAGTATGTTTGCTCCTGGCATCGTTCCAGTTCGGGGGAACCACAATTGCTTCCCCGGTTGGTGTTATTGTCTTGGACAGTCATCCATGTCACCCCAACCCCGATGTCCCGCCCTGCTGGCTTGTTAGATTCCGAAGGGTTGGCTCGGTTGACAACGCCGGCTGATGTCGTTGATCGTACTAACGCTTGCTTGCAGAACGAGGCTTGGCCTAGCTTCAAATCTCAATCCTCTGCCGAGCTGCGACCCTGTAATGCCACACCGCTTAAAATAGCTGAATGCTTAAATTCTCAAACAACTTTGATAGTAGACTATGTAATTGTATGGCACATGATCTTTTTTTTCTTCTTTTCTTTTTGCACTTCGCCAGGTATGGTGTACTGTCATAGTCAGCCAATGCTAATTGATCAACAAGGGGTAACTCACTCAAGCACCCCGTACTTGTTCATCATACAAGTCTCAGGCCATTCATATGTAGCTTCTCCGTGTCGTGTCTACTCATTAGACCAAAGTCTGCAATAGTTAGACCAGCCTTAAAAGATGTTTAATTTATTTCTTGAACGCGGCTCATCTATTAGTGTGACCATTTGATCGCCGCCCTTGCGCGGGCGATGATTTGTTGTCCTTTTGTATAGCACTACATGTGACCAAGGGACGATATGCGTCTGAATCAATTTAAGAACCCAATATGACCCCAAATGCCAGAGACTTGCATGGCATTGGACCACCCGAGGAGGGGTTTCTGCATCAAAACACTAATAGGACTAAGTGCTGGCCTAGGGTAGCAGAATAGAAATACTCCTCGGCTTCATATTTCGGTTCGGCTCGCTTCATCCTACTTCAGCAGGTTAACAGGTTTGGCTTCCTATAGCATCGGTTGAGGAACCAATTATTACATGTGCCCAGTTCTTATTCAAGAGAAATGACAAGCGTTCACATCCCGGAAAGTAATACGTAATGAAGCCAGTGCCGTAATATCAATGTCGCATCCGATAACTGCTATTTTTCGTACCATGCAATTAAGTCCAACTCCAGCATGCACTTCTATGCTATTTTCGAAAGTAGCGCTCATATTTGGCAGCATTTCGAAAACCTTTGCCTCCGGCACCCTCAACACCAATAGCAACAATTGGGGTGGAAGCTGTCAAGCAAGAAGCATGATAATGTTGGTCCTTGTAAAGACGTTTGGTCCTCGGGAAGCCTGTTTTACAGCCAAATTGGTTTCTACAGGTAGCCACCTTACTCATGGCCTCTTTATCTTTTGGATGACCATTGCTTCATATAAAGGTTCGAACCCGAAAGCGTCGCCATCGTTAACAATTACCTCAAAGGGTATACATTCTTCATACACCACAGTCATATCCAGGTAAGATATGCTGAAATCAAGTCCAAGCACTTGAATATTGTACCACTAGTGTCCCAACACCACATTAACAATACAATAGCTCCTAAGATGGAGAGAGAAGGAAGCTTCATATTTGTATGTATAACAACTCAAGAACCGTTATGAGTTGTTGAATCAAAGCTGCTCGCTCCACGCCTTGAGGAATTTGCATTGCCGGTATATATATATATAGAGACTTCTTTATTGTTGACACTTCTGGGGCTGTTATTGGAATACTTAGATCCCATTTTTTGGTTGTTACTAGGTTAAAGATATAAAAAATATAAATATATATATTTCTTTCTTTCCGTCTTTTAATTTTTTTCAATTTATTTATTTTAATGTTTTTAAAATACCAAGTAGTAAAAAGATCTATCAAGCGCTGGGACTGTGTTAAGATATCTTGCAATGGGCTGATGCTGATTTGAATGGTGACAGCTCAACAAGACGTGCTTCAAGAGGCTGCACTGTACAATCGATACCCTAGATACGTTCGAACTGGACCAAGTGAAAGAATTTAAAATGAGTTTACACGATAGCCAGAATTAAAGGATGTTAATACAGGCAAGGTAGCGTGTGAGGTTGCCTCATTCTTGACATGGATAGTTTATGTTACAATAGGCACTCAAGTATTCCAAATTTTGGCACCAGTGTCAAAATTGGAGCCAATCAGAAGTTGATAACGAGGGACGTAAAGTGTTGGCAGCTGGATGACATTGGCACGATTATTGTGCGCAGAGTCGTCTACTGAATGTAACATCACGGTTCTGAGTACTGCAATTGATCCATTTGAATGCCTTCAAATGTATAATCTCATGATACCGAAATATTCGTCGCAGTGCCCCTCATTGGATTCATGATGGGGCCCTGTGCACCGCCTTACTAGCTGCTATAGGCAGTAAGCTCTGGACTTTCTGTTTGCCGCCTTGACACGTTTAGGAAGCTGCGTTTGTCCCCAGATTAACAAATTCATTGGCCGACGCGACCTAAAAACGTCAGTCATTGCCAGCGGGCATGCCTTCTCCCAACCTAATCTCACCGTCTCTTGTTCTTCAAAGACTGCCTTCATTAAGAACAGCAACCTTGAAGACATCTCTCACGACACGACGACCCATTCCTCGCTTTACAAAGGCTTTCAACCGCCGGAGCCTTCATAAGTTTTCAACCTCTACTGTCGCCATGAACTCGAACGAGCTGGTCCACTACCTCGCCGACAAGCCTCCTTCGGTGGTTAGGCTCGAGATTGAGAAGCACTTTGATGCTTTGAATGACAAGCAGAAGCGCTATGCTCACTTTATCAGCAAGTAAGTCTTGTTAATGGGTATAAGACATTTTGAAGCTCGACCAGTTTGAAATGAGGGGCAACAATGCTTATGAGGAAGGGAGGGGGTCGTGTGGCTCATGCTAACACATCACCATAGAGCTGCTTTCGCTGGTACCAGAATTGTCCTTCGGCAAATCTCTCCAGAGTCTGAGCCAATCTTTGACTTGATTCTTACTCTGCACAAGTCTGCCAATGGCGACTGGAATGCCCTAGCAAAGAAGGCTGGCGTCGAAGAAGATGAGGTTACCCGCTTTCTCGAGTACGCTGCCATGTTCCTCGGCAACAATGGCAATTACAAGAGCTTCGGTGACTCCAAGTTTATTCCCCGTTGCTCGGAGAAGACTGTAGCTGCCCTTGCTTCCACTTCGCCCGAGGCCAACAAGTTCTACGAGGCGACAAAGGGAGGCATCTTCAGCTCTGACAACCCTACCATGATGCACCTTGGTTATCCCGATGATGGCCATATGACCACTTACTACCCCGACTCTTCGCACATTACAAAGGACGAAATCAAGGCTATTTCTGACTGGATGGAGTCCAAGGGCCTTCTTCCCGAGAATAACCGACTCCGCAAGACCTCCGAGGGCAACTACGAGATCTTGATCGCTTCAGCTGTCAAAGAAATTCCCAGTGAAGGAGGTGATATTGGCAAGCAGACTGAGTTCACTGTGGAAGATGGGCTTCTCAAGGACAAGACAGTCAAGTTGGTTTATGGTGACTATTCTGAAGAGATGAAGAATATCACAGCATTCATCAACGGTGCTGCCGAGAATGCGGAGAACGATACCCAGAAGAAGATGCATGAGGCCTATAGCAAGTCCTTTGAGACTGGTTCACTGGAGGCTTTCAAGGACAGTCAAAGATACTGGATCAAGGACAAGGGCCCTATGGTTGAGTCCAACATTGGGTTCATTGAGACTTACAGAGATCCTGCCGGTATTCGTGGAGAGTGGGAAGGCTTTGCCTCTAGTAAGCTTCTTACCAATCTACACACCGTGAAAGGGATGACTAACAAAGCATACAGTGGTTAACCGTGAGACTTAGTACACCACATTCTTCGACTGATTGCTAACCATTGACCAGTTGAACGGACTCGTGCCTTTGGAGAACTTGTGAAGAACGCCCCCAAGCTCATTCCCTTGTTGCCCTGGGGCTCGGAGTTCGAGAAGGACAAGTTCCTGTCTCCCGACTTTACATCTCTCGAGGTCCTTACCTTTGCTGGTCAGTAGCCGGGTGACTTGATATTCATACAACTCAAGTCATGCTAACATTGAGTTGAGGTTCTGGTATCCCTGCTGGTATCAACATGTAGGTTCCTAAACCAATACTCAGGCAGATAATAGATTATTGACAGTTTGCAGCCCCAATTATGATGATATTCGTCAGACCGAGGGTTTCAAGAACGTTTCACTTGGCAATGTTCTCAGTGCCAAGGCACCAGACGAGAAAATCCCTTTCATTCGAGATGAAGATCTTGAGGTATACAAGAAACAGCGAGATGCTTCCTTTGAGGTCCAAGTTGGCCTCCACGAGCTTACTGGTATGTAGCCTCAACTGATGTCTCTTGAATCCATTGCTCATATACGCCAGGTCATGGTTGTGGTAAGCTCCTCCAAGAAACATCACCAGGTACCTACAACTTCGACAAGGAGAACCCTCCCGTCAGCCCTGTGGATAACAAGCCCATCACAACCTGGTACAAACCCGGCCAGACCTGGGGTTCTGTCTTTGGTAGCATTGCTGCCTCGTACGAGGAGTGCCGTGCCGAGCTTGTTGCTATGCACTTGAGCTGCGAGTTCCCCGTTCTCAAGATTTTCGGCTTCGGTGATGGTAGCGAGGATATCAATGGCGAAGCTGGTGATGTCCTTTACGCCTCTTACCTATCCATGGCCCGAGCTGGACTTGCTTCTCTTGAGATGTGGGATCCCAAGAGCCAGAAATGGGGTCAGGCTCACAGTCAAGCTCGCTTCTCCATCCTCAAGTGTTTCCTTGAGGCTGAGGATGATTTCTGCAAGCTTGATTACAAGCAAGAGGATCTTTCAGATTTGACCATCAAGTTGGATCGCTCCAAGATCCTCACGGCTGGTCGAGATGGTAAGATTTGATTCTTATATACATGATCATAAGCTAACAGCTTCGCCAGCTGTTGCCAAGTATCTCCAGAAGCTTCACATCTACAAGTCTACCGCCGACGTGAAGACTGGTACTGACTTTTATGTCCACATGACAACCGTTGATCCTGAATTCTGGGGCAAGAAGGTTCGCGATATTGTTCTCAGGAACAAGCAGCCTCGTAAGGTCTTCGTTCAGGCCAATACCTCCCTGGACGAGTCATCTGGAAAGGTCTCCATCAAGCACTACGATGCCTCATTGACTGGTATGATTGAGAGCTGGGTGGAACGCAGCTTGTAAATAAAAAACCACGAATAGCATGGCCATATTAGAAATCTAGAAAATTTTTAGAGAGTGAGAGACGTAATAATTATCATGTTTGATATCATGAACCAGGTCTTGGCCATCCTCGTTTACAGAATTGACATGCCAATAGACCGATGCACGCACATAATTACTTAAACTTTTTTGATCATTCATAAGCAATGTCCATTTTGGACCAGGTTGGATCGAAAAACACTAAGATCGCCCACACCACTTGATTTTATCACCCAGGAGATGGGATATCCGAGTGAAGTTCATCATCATCGGCCTCTTACCGGAAGCCTCTAGAATTTTGTATGCTCGTTTGTTTTTTGACTGTAAAACCTGATTACAGACGCCAAAATAGGACCGATGCCGTCGACTTCCAAATGCAATTGGCCAAACCAGCCCATTTCGGAGACCCTTGCCGTTCTACAACCCGTTGTGTCGCAACCCCGGTACTCCCATCACCCCGGTACAAGATTGCACATTTACCAGGCCATCTCGTGGGGCTTGTCACCCTTCCTCAAGCTGAAAGAGCTGGAGAGGTAAGAAGCCAGCATGTCAACCTTCTTGATGTTGGCAATCAGAGCCTTGTCGATAGCCTTCTGGTCGGCGGCGCGGCTGCTGTTGACCTCTTTCTTCTATTAACAACAGTCAGTAATCTTATCCTTCATGTCTATTATTCTGGTATTCTTGTATCGTACCTGGGGCTTCTCTCCCTGCTTGAAGAAAGCCTCCTCACCAGCCTTCTCCTTAGCCTTCTCAGCAGTAAAGTACTTGGGCTGAGAGACCTCCTCGATCTTCTTCTCGTCGAGACCGGAGATGTCGACCTTGAAAGAGGTGGCGATGACGTATCGGGAGTTGACTCGTCGCAGAGGAACACCGTTGATCTTGAAGGGGCCGGTGACGAGGAGGACACCCTGGTCGAGGGACTTCAGGAGAATGACACGCTTGCCACGGAAGCGGCCAGCGAGGAGTATGAGGACAGTGCCGGGCTGGAGGGACTTGCGAGGGGCCCAAGATCGGACAGCCTTGCGGACCTGTGATTTACAACTGTTAGCAGGCCAATACTTGATTAACGCTAAACATTGCTGCAGGCAGTTGCTATATGTTGAGGACCAAATAGCCAATCGATATTTGTCGCAGGTTGTTTGCAGATCTGTGCGTTCGGTATATGACCTTAAATTTCGAGGCCTCTCGTCGTTTGAAATGTCTTCTCCTTGCCTGGTAGTCGGATTGCCAGGGGCCAAACTCGTTCTCTCAACTCGGTTCCCAGATCTCAACTGCGCGCTCCAAGTATAATGCAACTGCCTGCCACTGCATCACAATCATCACCACCAAAAGACTCACCTTCTTGTTCTCGGCATCGTCGTCAGCGGGGTACCACTTCTTAGCCTTCTCCGAAGAGGCAGGGACCTCTCGGGTCGACTTTCCGAATGTCTTGCTCGTGGGCTTCGCCGACATTGTGACTCTCCTGGCTGGTTGACTTGGGGTTGGGTGAAAAGAGGAAGTGAAGTCGGTGGTGTTGAGGTGGTGTAGGCCCAAAATGTAAATTGTCTTTGTGGGCAAAGCGTAGAAAGTGTGGCGAAATGACCAATCAAAGCTGTGGTGTCACGTGAAAAGATCACGTGATACAAAAGCCCTGGATTTCTCTAAATCAAGTTTCTAGCTTCTAATGCAGGCCAGTTCATTGTCATTGCGTACATAATGCTTCTACCATGTGTCAACCCCAATACATAATTGCAAATAGGTTAAGGTCATTATTCCAAACCTCTTAGAGATAAAATACAATAAAGTAGCAGGACTATACTTTTATCATCCAGAAGAATTATCATAAATAAATAACTCTTAGTTACACCTTTACAAGACCATTATCTATAAGAAGCCCACTATTATGCTATCCATTAATAAGCCATAATTACTATAGAGTTTATTAGGCTACCTTGTTTACATAGTATTAAAATATCTTCTAAACTCCAAAAGGGGAAAATAACTATCCTTATTCTCTAACAATATGCTCTATTTAACACTTTAAATTAACTTGAATTAGTTCTATAGGTAGTAGCTACTTACCTGCAAGAGAGCGCCCTTAATTGCAACCCTCCAAGACTCACAGCTAATGGCTTATATAAGTCAAGAGATCCATAGTACAAGGGAAAAGGCCTTGTCAATCTAAGTCTCCATACATAAATTCATCCTCGAGATAACATTGTTTATGTGAGACTGATATAAGAGTTGTAATTGCATCTATTTGTTTATTGGGGAAAAACAGGAGCCATACTATTCGGCTTGTCGACTTAAGCAAAGGAGAGGTTTATGTTAACTTTGAAGAGAGCAATCAAAGCAATGAGAGTCAGGAGGTTATTAGGGACAGAGACACACAGCGTTAAGGAGGCTACTAGCCACGACCGCTATCATTTTAGTAGGCATTATATCGCCATTCTTTTTTGCATTTCTTTCAACTGGACTTACCAGATGTATCAGTACATCCTTTGAGAAATATAACTAATGCATGAGGATCCTTATAATCCACAGCTGGTGGCTTACCTAAGCCACCTTGGTGTTGATATCTCTCAACACCAAGGCCCACTTCTGAATTGACCCTCATGCCCCTTTGAATACCTTCTTATGTGATCACCTTCATAATACAGTATTAATAACTTTAGCACTCTCTCTAAACATAGGCCGTGGAGATTTGTATTATCAAACCATGCGAGATATGGTTTGTTTGACTTGATGTCTCTGGTCTTCATGTTATTAAACGAGGCCTGGTCCGGAAATGAGAGATGGGAAAATGCAGACAGAGCAGTCCGAATAAGCCAGTTACGGGTAATGAAGGGCTCTACCAAATTTTTCTAGCGTGCCACTCAATAGAGAGATAGCCTAAAAAACTGGTTGAAAACCAACAATCTACGAGCATCACATGATTTATAAAATACTCCCCGAATAGCAGCAGAATGAGGAGGAAGAACGCACCAGAATACTTTTATTTCATACAACTGAGTTCCTGGCCTCCTTTCTCTGGTCATTGACAAGCATATACCCATAGCCGATAGAAAACTTGACCAGCGGCCTCACACAAGTTTTCTGTCAGTTCAGCGAGTCACATGATGATAAACGTTAGCTCCATCGAATATGCACTATCTTATCAGCTCTAGCGTCCCCAATGACGGAGTATCGAACTTGCGAGAATATGCTCCATCCGCCTTGAAGCGTGTAGCCGAGTTTCGTGTTGTAGATAATAAGAGGTCTCCCGCATGTTGAAGAAATCCTCGATTTTATTTTCCTTTTCTTTTATTATTATTTTCTTTGGATTCCTTCTGTGATCAGCGTCCAACATGCAGGCACGCAAACAAGTAATCACATCAACGCAGCGCATAGCTGCTAGTGTCCAGACCCGATCTGTCCGACCACTTACACGGATACTTGCTACACAACCTTTGAGACCCACGCCTCTACGATTGATCCCAAGTCTTGCTATCAGGTCATATGCCAATGGCCGTCCACATCCTCCCGGTGGTACTCATCGGATGAATATGGGCGGTGAAGAGGAGAAGCCTGCTTTGGAACAATTTGGTATCGACTTGACTGCCCGAGCCAAGGATGGAAAGCTGGATCCCGTCATTGGAAGAGACGCTGAGATTCAACGAACCATTCAAATCTTGTCAAGACGTACCAAGAACAATCCCGTCCTGATTGGTAATGCGGGAACTGGAAAGACAGCAATTCTTGAGGGTCTCGCCCTCCGCATCGTCCGGGGTGACGTCCCTGAGAGTATCAAGAATAAGAGGGTCATTAGCCTTGACCTTGGTTCTCTTATTGCTGGTGCTAAGTTCAGAGGAGACTTTGAAGAAAGGTTGAAGAAGGTTTTGACGGAGGTGGAACAAGCTCAAGGAGAAGTCATCCTTTTTATCGATGAATTGCACACTCTCCTTGGACTTGGAAAGGCTGAAGGCTCCATCGATGCGTCAAATCTCCTGAAGCCTGCTTTGGCTCGTGGTGAGCTTCAATGCTGTGGTGCAACAACCCTCAACGAATACCGTCAAATCGAGAAGGACGTTGCTCTGGCTCGACGATTCCAACCCATTATCGTTAGCGAACCTTCTGTGGAGGATACCATCAGTATTCTTCGAGGTATCAAGGACAAGTACGAAGTTCACCATGGTGTCCGTATTACAGATGGCGCCTTGGTGGCTGCTGCTACCCTGTCCAACCGCTACATCACCGATCGGTTCTTGCCTGACAAGGCTATTGATCTTATGGACGAAGCAGCCAGTCATCTCAAGTTGCAGCATGAGTCAAAGCCTGAAGATATAATGCGCCTTGACCATAAGATCATGACCATCCAGATTGAACTTGAAAGTTTGAGGAAAGAGTCAGATGTCGCCAGCAAGGAACGCCGGGAGAAGCTAGAAAATGACCTCAAGAAACTGAACGAGGAAATTTCTGAGCTCAACGCGCGTTGGGAGAAGGAGCGCGCTGAGATTGAGTCGGTCAAGAAGATTCAAGAAGACCTTGACAAGGCCAAGTTCGAACTTGAGCAGGCACAGAGAGAAGGAAACTTTGGTCGTGCCTCTGAGCTCAGATTTGGTGTTATTCCCAACCTTGAAAAGAAGCTGCCTAAGGAGGGAGAGGATAAAGAAGCAAAACCAAGTGATGCCCTGATCCACGACTCTGTCAGCCCCGACGACATCGCCAATGTCGTCTCACGCATCACAGGCATCCCTGTTTCCAAGCTGACTTCTGGGCACATTGAGAAACTAGTCCATATGGAAGATTCTCTCCGCCAGGCCGTCAAGGGACAAGACGAAGCCATCAAGGCAGTCTCCAACGCTGTCCGTCTCCAACGAGCAGGTCTGAGTGGCGAGAACAAACCTCTGGCTTCCTTCTTCTTCTTAGGCCCTACCGGTGTAGGTAAGACAGAGCTATGCAAGAAATTGGCCGGTTTCCTGTTCTCGACTGAGTCTGCTGTTGTTCGCTTCGACATGTCAGAATTTCAGGAAAAGCACACCATTTCTCGACTTATTGGTGCACCGTCCGGCTACGTCGGATATGAGGACGCGGGCCAACTGACTGAAGCCGTCCGCCGCAAGCCATATGCTGTTCTCCTCTTTGATGAATTTGAAAAGGCGCACCGCGATATCTCTGCTCTTCTCCTCCAGGTCCTCGACGAGGGCTACCTCACTGATGCCCAAGGCCATAAGGTCGACTTCAAGAACACTATTATCGTCCTGACATCAAACTTGGGTGCCGATATTCTCGTTGGCCAAAATCACCTCCACCCCTACAGCGAGACACCCGATGGCGAAATCGACCCATCAGTTCGTAAGGCTGTTATGGATGTTGTCGCATCGGCTTACCCACCCGAATTCCTCAACCGAATCGACTCCTTCATTATTTTCAAGCGTCTCGCCCGTGGTGCTATCCGTGACATCGTCGATATTCGTCTCAAGGAGCTACAGCAGCGTCTTGACGACCGTCGTATCCTCCTTTCTGTCCCCAACGATGTCAGAGACTGGCTTGCGGAGCGTGGCTACGACCCCAAATTTGGTGCCCGGCCTCTGAACCGACTCATCACCAATGAGATTGGTAACGGCCTCGCAGACCAGATCATCAAAGGTCAGTTGAAGATGGGCGAGACGGCTGAGGTTAAGATCCGTGACGATAAGGAGGGCTTGGAGATCACAGTTAAGCCCAAGGATGCTTAAATGACCTGACTATGAAAGACTGTTCAGGATTCTCATAATGACTTAATGTGTTTCATGTATAATTTGTACAGTGTGTATAACAGAAACTTATAGTATCATAGAATGTATCTAAACACCAAGTAATAAATACCAACTCAATTATGTCAAATCTGGTTCGGAACTCACGCATGGGAGTATATCTTGTGCCATACAGTGAGTGCATGGAATCAACCCTTCTTTTTTTATATATATATTTTTTAGCTGTATTACATGGATGCCCAGGTGCAAAGTCAGAGCCTGGAACGTTGTCAGCTTAAGTCTCTGATCCTCAAAACGTATGGGTTTCGGCTATCCTTATCCCATGTTCGACTTCAATCATAGACAGCCCCCGTTCATTCAATCTCAGAAAAGTATGTCTTTAGGATCTAAGGCAAGATCTTGTCTGGACATGAGGATGTGCGTCTCTTGCCCCAAAGATTGAAAACTGCATGTCACGCAAATCAACTAGGCCTCGCAATTTCACTAAAAAGGTATGGAATAAAACAGATAGAATCTCTACAACAGCCCAATTTCGCAGTGGCCTAAATTCATGCCTCATTTATCCCCTCGTTACTTGAGTTGCTCATCACGGTCATGTTCCCTAAAGCGACATGGGAAAGAAGGAAATTAACAAACGATAGATATACCAGTGCGCCACGATTTGCGAGAGTATTGTAAAATCAGCGAGGATGCCTTCTTTTCAAAGAGCAAACAACACCCGATTGACGACTGTACAAATATCCCCATAAGACGCCTCCCATCATCACCCGACTTTTCCTCCAAGATAAAAGAGAAAGTACGTTCTGTGGTACTCGGGAGGCGAGCTGACGCTGGCGATGACAAGCAAATGTTGACCAGGAGGCTCACAGTGAGGCACCATTGAGAGAGGAAGGAGGCGTTAAAAGAGGTTGCTTTAACAGAAAACGTGAATAGACGCGACTTTGGTTCAAGGATTTATCTTCGATTGGTTGACCGATAACTTTGCAAATTACAACCGAAACCTCGAGTCGAGACAAAGAGCCATCTGAGAGTATGTGGCAGAGCAGGAGAGAAAAAGCGGGTTTTTATAGATAGAGAGGCCTCTCGACATCTTTCTACTGGTGACCCGCCTTTCGGAGGGTGTTGGCGAGCCACTCAAGACCTTCGTAGAGACCGTCACCGGAGGTGGCACAAGTGGACTGGATGTACTATTGACCGTGTAAAGTACGAGATTAGTATGTGACTGAAAAAAGACATCGATTTTTTCAGAGATTGGCTGTTCATTACTTACCCAGGCGCGTTGTCGCAGGCTGTGGAGGCCAAGCTTGTCTGTGATCTCGGCGGCGTTCATGGCGTTCTAAAAGTAGCGTAACGTTAGTATCACGGCGCCGCAGGTAAATGGCACAATGAGAGAGGGAGGATTTGGGAGGGGATGTCAAGGTGGGGTTGTGACGTACGGGAAGATCCTGCTTGTTGGCGAAGACAAGGAGGATGGCATCGCGGAGCTCGTCCTCGTTGAGCATGCGCTGAAGCTCCTCTCGGGCCTCAACAATACGGTCACGATCGTTGGAGTCGACGACAAAGATGATACCCTGAGTGTTCTGGAAGTAGTGTCTCCACAGAGGACGGATCTTGTCCTGACCACCGACATCCCACACGGTGAATTGAATGTTCTTGTACTCTACGGTCTCGACATTGAAACCTGTGAGGCGGGAAAGTTTTCATGTTAGTGATATGAAGTGTTTATCAAGGCTCCAAGGGGTCTCATACCGATGGTGGGAATGGTGGTGACAATCTCACCAAGCTTAAGCTTGTAGAGGATGGTAGTTTTACCGGCGGCATCAAGACCAACCATCAGAATTCGCATCTCCTTCTTCCCCCACAGACGATCGAAAAGCTTTGAAAAGGCGAGACCCATGATTGCGGTTTTACGGCTTCGAGGCCTGTGTATCTAGGTAAAGAGTAAGAGGTCCTAAAGGCGAAGGCGCAAGGTCAGCGATGCTGGGGATGAATGTTGAAAGAAGACGACGTGGCGAGGGGTAAAAAGGGGACAGGATAAAGAGGGAAGAGACAAAGGCTCAAGGTAGGCTGAGACAATATATGGGAGAGATCTAGCCAAGGGAGGGACAGGAGGCTGGATGTGTTGGTGATGGTGGAGGTGGGACGGCTTTATGGAGTATCGCGAAAGGACACCTAAGGGAATGAACAAGGCAGCGATCAAGAGCTCATCCGTCAACACCTCTCCGTCATCACCATCATCGAAGTCCCAGATAGTCCTCCACGCTTGCGAGCACCCCCGTTCCAGGCTGCCACAAACATCCATTACGGCCAGCTATGCTATGCTGTACGTCTATATTTGATTCAGAGCCGTCACGAGGCGGATCAACGGGGGGGGAATAGCATGGCGGCGAATTTGGATGATCGGGCGACGACAGCGTGAAATGGGAGCTTCTTGAAGAGGCCATCGAGAGGGATATCGGGAATAGACAAGCAACAAGCAGCGGATCTAGACAGACTCGAACGAAAGACAGGAAGACGCTGAACTTACTGGATCGTGGGGCGGTCCTTGGAGTGGTGGTGCAGAAAAAACGACGAGCGGCGATGGATGGATGGATATGAATGGATTGGGGGTGGGCGCCGTCGTGTGGTTTGACTTGTCGGTGTGAGAAGACAATCACTCAGGGAGGGGTGAGAGACATTATCGCTCTTTTTTGGGCTCCAGCTGCTAGGTTCTTATTTTTTCTGGCCTCGGGCTATTTCTTGCTGGGGCTGGGCTGGTGAGCGTTCCGATAGAGGGGAGATTACTGGCTGATCGCTAGAAAATACTGGAGACAAGGTCTATTTTCAACTACATTTTCAGGGGACAGACAGGGAGAGCTGAGGGGCAGACAACGCAATTGCACCGCCACATGTGGTCAGTGACTTTGATCTCGGGTCCTTGTTTCTAGGCGATTCAGGTACTTGATAAGAGAGGTTGTTGAATGGCGACACTTGCTGTATCAGTCTCGTGTCAAGCTGTGTCATCAGAATATTTCTTAACTTCAAGCCCATGAGTGGTGCAGTATCTCCCTAAGACATCATGTTGCCTCCAAAATCGCTTCTCAATGTTCGATAGCACGAACTGAAAGCCGCGCAATCAGTCCCGCCATTGTCCTTCTCATCCCTTTTTGAAGTCGCAAGGACAGATAAACGATAAACCAAGGTAATCTCTTCGAAGCCCTTGCTCAAGCCACAGCCAGACTCCACCTGCCCACTTCCCCCTTTTGGGCTTGGAGCCGCAGGATTGGCCTGCGAATTCAAAGCTGCAAGCTGGCAGGAACTCAAGGACAGGCTCGGCAAAACCGTGGCTGCCCAGACGAGAGCCGCAACAGGAGCAACCCCCCTGTTCCTCGAATTAGCTGCGGAAAGGTGTCAATTCATTGCGATCTGAACTCCATACCCTGAGTTAGTGGACACTGGACAATAGTTCCAACAAGGGGATTCAGTGCGCATGATCAAAATACTATAGCATCGCAAACAATCACGACACTCCTTTAAAGCTATAGTGATCGACCCGAACCCATCGATA
The DNA here is from genome assembly GCA_002982035.1 of Fusarium algeriense. Classification (NCBI taxonomy): domain Eukaryota; kingdom Fungi; phylum Ascomycota; class Sordariomycetes; order Hypocreales; family Nectriaceae; genus Fusarium; species Fusarium algeriense. The sequence goes on from PVPY01000568.1 coordinate 46,093, forward strand.
CCCGACAATGTACTTCGTCTCTGCAGCCAAGGCCCTCGTGGTTGCCGCTGTCTTCTCAGCTGTCACTGCTCATAACATCGTTCTGCCTGCCCACGGCCGAGAATGCTTTCACGAGTCCCTCCACAAGGATGACACTATGACTGTAACGTTCCAGGTTGGCGATCGAGAATTTGGCAGCGCAGGCAACCTTGATATCGACTTTTGGGTATGTGTCTTTGGGAGTCAGGCAGACGAACAGGATATTAACTTATAGACAGATCACCAATCCCGCTGGTCAATACGAGACAAACGAGAAGAGTATCTCCAATGGCGATTATTCATTCACTGCTAAGCATGATGGCAAATACGTTTACTGCTTCGGAAATGAGAACTGGGGTGCCAACACAAAGGAGGTCTCCTTCAACGTCCACGGAATCGTCTACGTGAGCGAACATGAAATGCCTGCCGATCCCCTTGACCGCGAAGGTAAATGCGCATCCTACTCCTAGAATATGATTAGATTGGCTTACAAGACTCTTCAGTTCGTAAACTGTCTGATCTCCTTGCCCAAGTCAAGGACGAGCAAGAATACATCGTTATGCGCGAGCGCACCCACCGTAACACCGCCGAGAGTACAAACAGCCGAGTCAAATGGTGGAACATGTTTGTCATTGGTGTTGTCATTGGTGAATCTCTTTTCCAGGTCTGGTGGCTGCGACGCTTCTTTGAGGTCAAGCGTGTGGTTTAAGGAATAGACTAAGTTGCCTGACGGCGTGATAAAAGACCAACTGCAGCGAGATACTCGGAAACACTATTTGTCTGACGAATTGCCGAAACAAAGAATATTTCGGCACAACATTGGGATGAAGTGAGCATATTCAAGGACTGTTGGAAATCTGCGCAAATGTGATAATAGGGAGTGTGTAGAAAAACATTTTACGCTTACATGAGCCAATGTCACTTGCATCTGGACCGAAACTTTGCACATGGAGATTACGCGACTATTGGATGTTGATTGCTAAATTATCGATGGTGGGTGCGCAAGTGTTGAAATTCCATGTTCATTATTCAACCCAAACGAGTTCTATGACCAATTATTCTAAAAACATTCTTATATACTACAGTGCCTTGTAGCCCAAATCAAGATCATTATCATCTCGTTGACGTATTTCATGGCTACATGACATGACATGATCCGTAAGAAAACGCCTGAAAGCAAAACCTCAACGCCTTGTTTGACTCGCAGAGCCATTGTAAGCAAAAGGATAAGGCAACGCCTTAGGCTCCGGGATCAGACTGGGGAGCTTTGCCCTCCTCGGCATCAGCCTTGGGGGCTTCAACGGGCAACTCGACATCCTTGACAGGATGGAGCAGCATAGGAGGCAGACACATTCTGCCCTCGCCACCACGCATGTTGCCCACTCCCTTACCCTTTTTGCTCTTATCCTCGGTGCCTTCAAACTCCTCACCACCGTCGTTATTCACTCGAAGACCTAGCCAGCGACGATACATGTTTGGTGCAAAGCCCGAGTTGTAGAACCAGGAAAGGCCGTGCATGTTGTGTTCGCGATCACCGAAGATGCTGGTTCGAGAGCCTCCACTTGCGCCGTCACGGCCATTGTTATAGACTTGAGCCATGTAGGCAGTAGGCCAATTTCGGTCGACATATACGGGATGGGGCACCGAGACGGCCTTATAGCCATGCTGTAGAGCGACGGTGGCAGGCCACATCTCGGGGAAGGCGAATTGCTTCTTGAAAGCCGTCATTTTGTGCATGGTTGTCAGCAGTCGCCGCGACATACGCGAAGTGGTGATGATGTTGGCACGGCGAGGTGGGAGTCCCTCAGATCGATTGTAACCTGTGATGTCCTCTTTAAGGCCCCAAGTTGTGCCATCAGGGTTGAAGATAGGGTTGAGCGCAATATAGTCAGCCTCTTCTCCAACACCCCATTTGTAATGGTCCTTCTCATAAGATGTAGGGGCAACAGGATCGTTGCCAGGCTCAAACCAGTCATCATCGTCCTTAGGCCGGAGAGGTCCCCATACAGTACGGTGGCCTTTGGTGTCAGAGTCAGGGGACTTGCCTTCAAGACCAGGAACTCCCTTCCAAACATTGTCAGCACCTACGACACCCATCTGGCTCTGAACACGAGCCATCTGCGAGAAGTCCTCCCAGCTACCGTGGATGCTGGGGAAATAGAAGCGAGAGTTGCGCTCCCACAGACCCTTGCGAGGCTGTGCTTTCGACCAGTTCTCGAGCTTGGTAAAGAGATCGTAGTAATGGCCTATGTAGCGCACATCCATCTCCCATTGCCAGAAGTAGTCGTACTCAGGATGCTTGTGGGCAAAGTACTGCATGGCCATGGATAGACCGCGGTAAACGCCGTGAACGGGTAAATCAGGCCCACGAGTGAAATGATCGTAGATACCCTGATAAAGAGCGAGCATCTGTGTCTCAGACCATAGCGTGACCAAGCCTCTGAATTCTTCAGGGATGGCTTCCTCGATGCGCTCTTGGTAGATTCTTTCGTCTGCCCAGACAGGGTGAGCGGCTTCATTCTTGACCTGAACCAGGAGATGGATATCGTAACGGCCACCAGATGTCACAGCAAGCTCAGTAATCAGAGATCGCAGGTTGGCAATATCATCTTCGTGCCAGTTGTACTCGTCCCAGCAGCGGACAACAACGGCAGTTCGTGGCAGTCCGCTTTCGGAAGGCTTGAGCGACTCATTCTTGGTATTCTCGAGCTTTTCCTCCTGAGTTTCTTTCGTATCCTCAGATTCGGACTCGTTGGTCTTCCCAGGCTTGGATTCTTCTGTCTTGGTTACTGAAGCCTTAGTAGGCTCAGTCATTGGGCCATCAACCTTTGAGTAAGCACCTTGAGATGCCCTGGACTTGACTTCCTCAGACTTGGACTGCTGAGTATGCTCTGCTTTGGCGGTTTCAACCTGAGGGGCAGCAGTCTCTTTTTCAACCTTGGACTTGACCTCCTCAGCACTACGGCGCTTAAGAGTCGTAGTAGGAAGCGGCTTAGGTTTGGGTTCGTGAGCGAAGAAGCCATGAGGAGTCTGGACCTTGGAGGGAAGCTTCTTGAAGCGAGCTTGGTTGGTCTTGAAGCAACGACGCTGGACATCGGCCCAGTCGATCTGACGATAGTCTACGCGGGGGGTCTTCTCCCAGACAGCATCCGAGCCCTCTTTTTGCCCATGCTCACCAACGCTGAGACCACCATTTCTTGAAGAGTATCCAAATCCATAGGGGCCATATCGACCATAGCGGTCGAAGCAAATATCTTCGGGGAGTTTTAGGGTGTCATAGGATCCGATAGCATGCTCTGGGAATCCTTGGGGGCGACCATTGTAGTATCGAAGCTGGGGAACTCGGACTGTGCCGTCAGCGTCTAGGAAACATTCTTTAATGCCGGTCTCCTCGCTTTTGTTTGTATAACTACTCCAATCGTTGCTCTTAGGGAGGCTCTTCTTGGTAGCCTTGGAGTCATTCACCTTATCCTCCTTTTCTTCTGTAGCACCATCCTTGGTCTCGGCCTTGAAGTCGTCCTTTGGCTTGGCTTCGTCCCTGGCTTCCTTTTTAGTGCGTTCTGTGCCCTGTGCTTCGGCGTCGATCTCTTTAGTGGCGGCTTTGTCGGTTTCGTCGGTATCCTTGTCGCTCTTGATCTCGTTTTGCTTGCTCCAGTCGTTGCCTTCACTTAGCATCTCAGGCTCGTCCTTAACATGAGGCCATTCTGGCTTCAGCTCCTCGAAAAAAACCAAGTTCTTAAGTCCACCATAGTACCTTTCCAAGAAGGGGAATTTCTCCCAAGCAGGTGGCGGTGGTGGTGGGCGGTTATCGACTTTACCGTTGGCAACCTTCCAATTCTCAACCTGGCTGGCTCGTACAAGACTCAGCACCATAATAATGATGAATGTTATCACAGTGCAGAACAAGTAGCGAGTGACCTTGTTTGGCATTCGGTATGGATACACTTTGGCAATTCTTCGTCTAAGAGGGAGCGGCTTCTTTTGGTGGTTGGGCAACATCAAAAGTCCACTGCTGGCAGACCCAGATGTGTGTCTTGATGAGCCAGCCGAAGAGCTGTCAGGAGAGTATGGCTCGTCTTCATAGTCATCTTCACCATCGGTAGAGTAGTCGTCGTCAGAATATCGCTCCTTTGTTGGAGAATTGACTTTTTGATAAAGTGGGAGCTGAGGCTCGCGCGGCCGCAGTGGGTTTGGTAGTAACCCCATGATAGGATTAATATATATGTCTTTGGGAAAGAATTTTAGTAATTGCGGAAGGAATCCTGGGTCCCAGAACTGACCAGTGAGTGTTGACCCTTTTGCCCAAGTTGGACAGTTTCTCGGTACTTGCTATGAGCAATTGTCGTGATTACAGTGTTTCAATGATGCTAATGAGAACGGTGTATCGAAATTATATGAGCTGCTGAGGATTACAAAAATTGTCATAAAGACCAGAGAGCTAGAAAGAGGTCGTCTTGCTGCTCTTGAGACTGCTCTTAGCGGTGATTGACCCATGATGGAGCTCTGTCATTCGCTGCTTTGTTTTGCTACGGATCCGGCTGTTGCTGAGCAACGTTGAGCTTGGGCTTAGCTGCGACGTCAGCTATTGACACGGCTTATTCCGCCAAGCCAGTGCGAATATTTGTATGTAGTTGAATATGAGGCCCTCCATGAATCGAGTTTCCCAGGGTCATTCAACACTTCGTATTATTGTGTTGGATTCAACATCTTGTCTTGCAATGTCCATGTTGCTATCTTGATTAGTTCAAGCTGGCCGTGCCTTAACTTCGATCCTAGATCCAGGATAAAAGTTGGAAAAAGAAGGAAACATCTGAGTTACCCGGTTTCTTTCCAATTGAGTATTTACATAAAAAAACTTGCTCGCTTGGCGTTTAGATAGCGCGTAGATATTGTTCTGACCACCATCACAGAGCATTGTCCAGGGTAGCCTTGACAATCTCGCATCCAGACTCGGTCAAGCTTTGGCAGAACAGTCAATTAAATCAAACCCTACCGTTTTATGTTTCTGGCCTTTTCTCTTCGTGGTCCAATACACCGCTCGCCAGTGACATAATTTTGTTGTCCTCGTTGAAAAATCCATAGCCACGAGACTGTGTAGCTTGAAATCAACGTCATGCCCCGCTGACAGTTGTAGCGCATATCAATTCACTACTGTTCAACCAAACGGATTCGTTCAAATTTAAGGCTTACATTGCAGCTCGTTAGGATGGCTGCCAATACGCCTGTCGGAATGTCGGGGCCTGGGTTGGTCCATTGCGACGCTGGCTGAGCATCAGATGACGATTCCCTCTTGTCGCTTCTTTCACCGTCTCCAATTCTTGCTTTGACCTTGTCCCATAAGACTTAGCTGTTCTCTCGTAAGGCTTATTTAAGTACTGCAGTTACTCACTCTTCGATTTTGCTCGGCAGGGGTTGGTCGTCGTCAATGGCTGTATATTAGAAAGACTGCTCTCATCAATATCACATCACATTTACACAGCGTCTCAAACACCCCGCTCTCAAACCACATAGCGGCATTGTGGTCGCCAACCCAAGCAGGCCACTTTCATCTTCAAAGACAAAGACCGTACCATCTTGTCGTCTTAGAATGTCGTCAATTGCCGTCACATCAGCTGAGACCTTGTCTTCTCCCCCTCCCGATCTCCAGGGCGAAGCTGAACTGAAAAGTCTCAAGATCTCCTACGCTCTTCGCCAGCAGCCCATTTCTGTAACTCTTGATGGCAAAACCATCTTCTTGTCTTCCCTTGTCTTAGTTCTCCTTATTCATTTTCTTGATTCATATCACGCCGAGGTTGTCATTGCTTCATTCCCAATACTGTTGCTTGTCCACAATGACTACCAGAACTTCCTCAACCTAGGCCCTGGCGGTACACCCTCAACATTCAGCGGCTACCTGCGTATATCATGGTTCCGTCTCTGGGCTCTCAGAGACCCCTTTTCAGCCCCAGAGCCTGACTCTATGCGTCTCCCGACATCAGGCATCCTCCGACGCCAGCGTCTCCCATACCGCGCAGGTCCTCGACCGGTTGTGGCTGGCATAGCACCACAGAGACAACTTGATCAACACGGGTCTCGAGTATGCTACCGAGCTCTCCGCTGGTACATGGCCAAGTTAGCGAATAGGAGCCCTAAGAAATTTGGAACCGAGAGGTCCTGTATAGAGAAACATGGATTGGCATTGTTTGCCAGGCACCCGGTACAAACGAATTGTCAGGGTGAGATCTGCCATGTTCACGACTCAGACCACTCAATGCATATGTGTCTACACCCTGATGACATCAAGGAGGTTTTAGAAAAAGGTTGGGGTCAAAGGCATCCCCTCGCTTGGCGAAGCCGGTTTCTCAAGAGCCCGGTTTCCCCAGATTTTGTCATGATTTATGCGCCACGAGGTGAGATTTGCTTCTAGGCAATCAACAAGAACTTGCCAACATAACAGTTGACTAACGATCGCTCATTAGATGACGAAGAATTGCAGGTCATCTGCAACATCATCGAAGCTGCTATATGGTACACTGTCGCTGAAGAACTCGAAATGGGGATTTTCCAAAACCTTTGTAAACCTAGATTGAACGAGGCATATGAATGATAGTAGAGAAATGCTCATATTATAAAGTGAGTATTGCTCAGGTTGAAACTTCTAGCATTGGGGTTAATGGGTATCTCGCAATGCAATAAAAACCTTCTTCTAGCGTCAACGATGCGCAGGCTTTTCTAATCCGAGTCTCCCTGGTTCGCCTCATCCTTTGATTTCTTGAACTTCTCTTTCCCTGTCGCTAGGAAAGCCTCCACCGTCCGCCCATCAAAACTTCTTCCGTGCATGAGGTTGATGCACGCAAGGGCTGATGCTGCGTCTTTGAACTTGACTGAGACTATGCCTTCAGGCTCTTGGTCAAACAGGACGACATTTGTCACTGTACCCAACTTGGCACATTCCTCTCGAATATCCTCCTTGATTTCTAGCAAGACAGCAGGGTCCTCCTCAAGCTCTTCCAGCGTGAACATATGCCGAAGAATTACAAGCTTGTCCCACTTAGTCGCTGTCTCAGGCTGGCCCGGGTACGGCAGATCATCGTCCCAGTCTGCCAGCTTTGCATCAAGTTTCTGAGTCTTTTTGATGATCTTTTGCCTGTCACGATCCTTGTTCTGTGGTTTCCGCTCAGCTGTAACATTTCCCCCTTCCCCGCCTGCACCACCTTCTTGGTCATATTTGACTTTCTTGTAGCTCGAGTCTGCAGCCTGAACACGTATTCGCCCTTCGCGTGTGCCACTGGGAGTGATCCTGAAGTCTGTATCATCAAGAAGCATAATGGCCATCTCGACACTTTGGGGCTTGAAAAAGACAATCAGAGCGTCACCCTTGAAGTTGCCCTTAGAGTCGGTGTAAAGTTTGATTCGCGGTGCGCCGCTATCGATTTCCTCTGCTATAACGCCGCCCTTTCGGGAGAAAAGGTCGTGGACTTCCTCGACACTCGCATCGGCGGGTAGACCAGTAACATAAACAGCTGTATTCTGCTTAGGCTGTGGAGGTGCCCTTTGTTTCTTGTTTGGCCGCGAAGGTTTGCTGGGTTCGGGAGTCTACTCAATAGTTAGCTCTAACAACCTTTCAGCAAACACGCATCGAGACAGCGTCGACATCGCGTGATGTTCGAACCTACTTCAGAACCATGACTTGACTCGTTCTTGCGTTTCTTCGCTCCGCCATCTACAGCATCATGCGATGCATATTCTGTAAAGTCATCGTGTACGCCAGTCGCTGGTGGCTCCAATGGCTCATCGTCTGTGAGCACCCATCGCTTTAAATCGGCGTCAAACTCGTACTCATTGCCATTATCGTGAACTGCGATAAACTTCTGGTCAAGCTTGGAGAACGATATGCGATCGTCGCTGTCAAATTCGCGAGGGTCCGTAGGAAATGAGACATTCATCGCAATAATACCAGAGCGTCTAAGTACGTCGGGAAAGGCGTTTGAATATAGAAGCGACTTAAAGAACTTGAGGTGTAGCTTGGATTTTGGTTGTTGATGAGCTAGCTTAAAATGCAAGATAAGTACCCTGAGCAATGGTACAGTACGTCAGTATGCGTCTCCATACCTTAGGTATGCTGCCGCCAGCGGGCAACGATCTAACGCCCCACCTGCCTACTAACCTAAGCTGCTAATAGATGGATGTAAGGCACTACTACTTGCCTGCAGCGACTCTGCATGATAGCCCCAATGTCGAACATCATCGCTCAGAATGATGCGCCTGTTTTAATTCTGAGACAATCAAGAAAACTAGAAAAGAAGCGGTTCAATCTCTTAAAATCCATTTGACGCTAGACGTTATCTAGTAGGTATTAACCATAATCAGTATCTCAGGTATTGCTTTTTTCATGTCATCTATAAGAACGCAAGCCCGCAGTCTAGACATATACCCGGAGAGAAAGCATATCCAGATCATTTTTTCTCATCCTTGACCGTCTTCTTAACGCCATTCACGAATGCCTCGACAGCTTGGCCACCACCCAAGGGCATGCCGCTGCCTCTTAGATATCCTCCATCTTGGACCTTTACCCCAAGAGCATCCGCAATGCTTGGCAAACCACCATCTCGAAGAGCCATTGTGAGACTTGCTAGGGCTTGGTTGAATTGAGGACTTCGCAGAACCTTCTTTAACAGCGTCCGCTTGTTATCAAGGGATAATGAGGCTTTGGCAGCCTCCACAGCCGAGGCTGAGGGCTCCGATTTCCCATCGACAGAATCTGTTGAACCACTTGCAAGGACAACGACGGTAGGAGGGAGGAAGTTGATCAATGTATCGACGAACTCTTCGGGAGCCGAGTCAATCATGGGTATTGTGATGAAAGTTGGGAGTAGGTGGTTGAGATAGGGGTACACCTTGTCTGCGGTTCGTTGCTCCTGTCCGCCAGAGAGTCCCGACTGACCTCGTAGGCTGTCCAAAAAGCTCCTAACGGCAGCAGCAGCATCGGCATCAGGGGCTGATGAGGAGGCCCTGAAACAACGTCAGCACAGTCACATTTTAGAGTTAAGGCCACAGATCCAGCGCCACGACACTAGTTCCCAATTCTCCTCTCGCGGTGAAGAAATCTAGTTTTACACAGTTGACCTGCTGTCCCAGATCTGCGATCTACAACCAAAGCCCACCATCGCTCGGTAGTATGCCATCCAGTTTGACCATGCAAAGGGAATCACCTACGCTCTAGCACCATCAGCTCCACCTTCTCGTGAGCCCTCGCCCTCCTCTCGAACGTCTCCTCCCGTAGCGCCAGGTCCCGCACCGCCGCTGCCGCTTCCTCGGTGGTCTCGCGGTGCTCGCTGGGTATCAGCGTCTTCCATAGTCTCATCCTCATCGTCAGGTCGGTTATCGTTGTTACGGAGAGCCGATAGCTCCTCTGCCACATCCACCTCCTCGCCCTGTAGTAGGCGATGGACTATTTCGCCGATCTTGCGGTCACGGGGGCTGTAGTAGGCAGGGTCTCCGTCTTCACCCTGAGGCTTCGACTGAAGCCAGAAGAGATGTCGTTGGGACGATGAAGTAAACTTGAGGACGAAAAGACGCCCATTAGTCTTGGAGGTGGGCTCAGAAGATGATGTATATTCAAGAGGAGTGAAGCTGCCGTCGCTAGGGACCATGATTAGGTCAAGCTCAGGGTTGTCGACCGGTTCACTTCGCTTGCGCCAGCAGAAATGCACGAGATCTGTTCCGCCATTAGCCATACAGCAAGGGTAGAAATCGAGTTTGCGGATTTACCATCTTCGGAGTATAGGTAAATGTAGCCAGGCTCAGGCTGCGGCTTCACCTTGTAAGGCTTGGAGGAGGACTGGAGACAAGGCAAGTTAGTGGATGCTACTGGGATTTCGGGCGTGGATGAGACGTACATCGACCTCGCACTGGCCCGCCTTGAATGTGATAATTGGTGAGATTGGCATGTTCGGAAGTTTTTGAGTGTGTATAAGGAGAGGGAATTGTGGTGCGTTGAAGAAAAGTTGTGCTACTCTTGATACGCAAGGCTGCAGAAGCTCTTACGTCGTCTACCAGCTGTGATATGTAGAATGTAGTTACCTAAGATAGCTTCGGCCCATACATACACCTAAGGTAGCTCAATGACGCTCGCAGACCGGCCATCGGAGATAATTAATCCGCTACCTTTCCCGCCCTCAGTTAGCACTTAGCAGGGAGCCCCAGTCAAGGCAAAATTTAGGTGAAAAATCTCATAAACCCCACCTTGGACATCGACCAGACAACCCATTTTCCTTCCCACATCTCTCCCAGCTCTACAAATACCCGACCTTTCTCTTCTTTCCGACTTAACTTTTTACATCCTTCAAAATGGGCTTCACCGACCTCGTTTCCGATGCTGGGCTTACCGGTATGTCCCCGGCCTGCTATTTTTCTTGCGCCTCTCTTTTCCGCGCCATGGACACTGACACCTGAAATCAGTGCTCAACAACTGGTTGAGCACCCGCTCTTATATTGTTGGGTACGTATTGAACCAAACCAAAACTCTTCCCTACTCTCTTCATTTCGAAACTCTATGATGAGACAAATTGGTCCGTGTTTCGGAGGCGGACTCAAGACCCGCCGTTTGACGAAACAACAAGCACTTGTGCACCTCTGAGTCGTTTTCACAGCACTCGAATTTCTATCCTCAAACAGCTCGTCAAGATTATGTGCTAACACATATTCCCAGCCAATCTGCCTCTCAGGCTGATGTCGCTACCTTCAAGGCTCTCTCTAGCGCTCCCGACGCTGAGAAGTACCCCCACGCCGCTCGATGGTACAAGCACATTGCCAGCTACGAGAGCCAGTTTGCCACCCTCCCCGGTGATGCTGCTGCTCCCTACACCACCTACGGCCCTGAGACCGCTGAGGTGACCGTCAATCCTGCTCAGGCTCCTGAGAAGGCTGAGGGTGGTGACGACGACGATGTCGACCTGTTCGGCAGCGACGATGAGGAGGATGAGGAGGCCGAGAAACTCAAGGCCCAGCGTCTTGCTGAGTACAGAGAGAAGAAGGCTGCCAAGCCCAAGACCATCGCCAAGTCTGTCGTCACCCTCGACGTCAAGCCTTGGGGTATGTTTCTCTCTTCTATCTGCGGCAGAATATGTATGCTAACGATGCTTAGATGATGAGACCGATATGGTTGCCCTCGAGGCTGCCGTCCGTGCTATTGAGAAGGACGGTCTCGTCTGGGGTGCTTCCAAGCTCGTCCCCGTCGGCTTCGGTGTCAAGAAGCTCCAGATCAACCTCGTTGTCGAGGACGAGAAGATCTCTGTCGCTGACCTCGAGGAGGAGATCCAGGAACTCGAGGACTACGTTCAGTCCACTGACGTTGCTGCCATGCAGAAGCTGTAAAAAGTTTGTGGTAGCTACGTCAAACTTATGATGAGGCACGACGGCGAGGATTTATGACCAAGCGGGATCTTATGACTTCGAATGAGCTACGTACAGGTGGAAAAGTCATGAGTCCTACCCCATCGTACCGACCATAGATGAAAATACAAACAAAAATGAACGATTATATTCTTACTTGTCTGTAAACTTGAGTGAGTTTAGTAGGTACCTACAATACTTCACCCACAAGTTGGAGCCACTCGTATGTGACGACGAATGCACGTTCAGACAGAAGAAGAAAAAGAAAAAAGTCATACCCCGCTATCATCACGAGTCTCTTGACTCTGTAATGAAATGTCGATGAAGAGGGGTCTAAATTTGCAACTACTGAAGCGTATCGCCTTAAGCCATATTATGGCGGGGTAAATCTCTTCTTGGCAAGCGCGTGCTCGTCGCGGTCAAACTGTCCCTACCTTGGCACGCGAACCATATTTCCGCCGTAGCAAAAAAAAAAAAAAAAGCGAATATGTTATGGCCTGAAACATAATTTGGCCCTACAGTTCTCAACCGTCATAATCTCTCCCTCAGTTACAGTGAAGGATATGAGAACAACCAAGCAGGATACCCGACATCGCTCATAGACCTGGACCAGCTGCACCATGTATGGAGACTTGGGCAATAAGCTGGTACTCCTCCTGTCATCATACTCCTGATTTAAATCTGACATGAGAACAACAGGTCCAGCATGCCAAAAGAACTCAAAACTTGACCCATCTGCCACCTTATCAAACCGAAATCGTCCGAGCGGTGACCCGCGAAGTGAGAGATCTGGACAAAGATGTGGCAGAACTTCTTGAGCCGTTTCAAGGCTCGTTTGATCCAAGCGCCGACCCAGCCGTTGCTTGCACTTTGCTGGTAAATCACCTCTCGATGCGAAGGAACAAGCGTTGCTTGCTTGCGTACCACCGGACACGGACAGATAAGCTCGAGGAATTGGTATGGAATGGGTCAGACGTGGTAGATCTGTCTGGCCAACAAGTACGGGATCCTGCGGGCGCTTCCGGCGCGGGAGGTAGCGATGCGTTGAAGAGTAGTCTGAGCCCCCAAGAGGAGGAGTACGTCAGGCAGTATAGCGACCTGTTGGCAGCCTACAAGGGGCAATGGACGGACATCGACCTTACAGGGAGCCTGGAGCCACCACGAGACCTGTTCATCGATGTACGAGTACTCAAAGATGCAGGTGAAATTCAAACAGAGTATGGGTAAGTTGCGCAACGTTAGCGCCACTTGTGCCTCGTGCGACGAACTGACCATGATTCAGGGCTATAACATTAACCAAGAACAGCCAGTTTTATGTACGCCAAGGGGACGTCGAGAGACTCATTGCACAAGGATATCTGCATAAACTTGGATGAGAGAATGCGGAGTCCGAATAAGTGACAGGGAGCTTGATGGTCACATATTGTTTCTGTTATTATACCCTGCTTCAAGAATGTTGATATGATCACATGTAAATTCATTGCAATTATTCATGATCTCATCCCTTCAACCTCCATTCGTCAGTTCGCGTAGCTTAATACAGTATGCAAGCCACAGAGAAATGACTTTTAAATGGTTTCGGGGGTTAGTTCACTTTCCTCTTCATTAATCTCTTCACAAATGTTGCCCCCTCAAAGTTGTAGTGATGGTGGAACCATAGATCATCATATGTTTAGTGAGGATACAGACAACCTCCGGACAATCAAATATGATACGTCCTAGATTGACGTGGTTCTGTGGAAAAGAGACAATTCGCTCAATGGATTCAGTTACTCGATGTCCGATGATGCTCGAGCAAGGCATTGATATCATAGGATAACTTGATTGAGTTCTCGGATCAACGCGAAATCTAGATGGCCCCGCAAACAATCTATCATGACTACTATACATAGATAGTGTACAGATACAGATATACAGATAGTAATATATATCCATATCAAGATAAAACCTAAGAATGAATCCTGATTTACCTAACCATTGGCGACTTATCATTTCTCACTTCATCATCCCCCTGCGCTAACCAACTCGGCCCGTCCGGCGAGTCTCGGCGGCTGTTACGACCAAGTTGGACATGATTTTAGGTCGTGGCGATTATTAGTGGGTTCTCGGCCAGTCTTAGCGGGTCTTTGGCCCATGAAGAAGAAAAAATGCTGCAGGACATGCAGTTCATGGCTCATGGCAAGGATTCCAGAAGCCATGGAAAGCCTCTTACAGCATTGGAGTATGAAGTCTGAATCTAACAGTATTGGGAGCGTCATGATACTGAGGAATTGAGAACTTTTCTGAGGTTCTTAAGCTACTCGTTTATCGGCCGGAGATGAAAAGGTTTAACTTTTACGTGTTTATATCTTTTACTGCCCTTTGATAACCCATAAACTGGTTCTAAAATCTCTATGCGGGCGCTGAGTCTAAGTTTGATAGTGTCATGAGATGACCCACCTCGCTTTAATCGCCCTGTCGTTGAGTTGCGCTACGCTGCGTTGCGTCAGGTTGTAGTCGACATTCGTCACTCTATTCCCCATGAAATCCTCGCCATCTCTCTTCATCGTGAAAGCTTCACTTGGAATGTTTATTGTCTCGCCCGTTGCTGTTTGAGTTTCCCTCACTTTTTGGACCCTAAAAGAGAAGCTGAAAAGGAAAACAAAAGATAATCGATCGTCGACCTGGTGTATCGCTCATGCGACAGCGTTGAAGTGAGCTGCATCCTGCGCTCATAGGTGCCTTTGCGGCAGTCCAAAACTGATACAATGTCTTCGCCGCTCAATTTCACACCGTGGAGGAGAAGAGCTTTGAGTGCTGCTTCACAACCGGAAGCTGAGCAAGCTCAATTGCAACGCGACGAGCTTTCAACTTCTCCTGTACTGCACGGCCATAGTCCTCATGTCCCAATTGCTGCTGCAAGACCGTCCTCAAGCTCTGCAGCTCACAGAGAACCTATCAGATCTTTCATCCATGGTTCCGTGCGAGATGGCTTAGGTGTGTTACATCCAATATTTGGTCTACCGGAATTCTTAGCTAACTCTTCCATCTGCAACAGCGCCAATTGATAGTGTTCAGAACGCTTTATCCGTCCGCCAGGACACTGCAGAGCTTGCGACTTACTTGCTCTCCGACCCGAAGACACAGCAGAATTCGACCGTTCTCCAACGTGCAAGGGTTTCGTACCAGGACTCAATTGACTCGGAGATCGTCGACGACTCATCTACGGCCGACAATGCCCGCTCGTCCAAAACAATCCTCGAACTTTCCGAGCCACCGTCTCCAGACGGTCACGATAACGATCCTGACGTAGACGCCGGACCGTCCGTACTGGCAAACCTTCTCAAGCGGTCCCCTCCCCAATCGATTGCGCCAAGCCAACCACAGATCGAGGATGAGGAGCAAAATGGCGATGCACATCGACCGGAGGGGGAGCAACCTCTAGTTACACATACAGGAGACGCAACAGAACAGACCCCTCTTCTCACCCGAATAACCTCAGCTGGCCAACGGACCTACTCGGACCTTGAGGGACAGAAGTCCCAAACCAAGCGTCTGTGGTTTAGTGGTCTTGTGGAAGTCGGCCATAAGATGGAAGAAAGGGTGTCGCAAGGAGTTGCCATCGCCGTCAACCCCAAGAAGTGGGATCGCAGTGCGCTTTGGAATAATGTGGTACTCACGCCAACTTCATGTTTACCTGCTGTTGCCGTCGGTCTGCTGCTTAACATCTTGGATGCTCTGTCATATGGTATGTTTTCTAGGTCTAAGTTTATGCAATTTATCTAACAAATGTAGGAATGATCCTCTTCCCTCTAGGAAAGCCAATATTTTCTCACCTTGGATCTGCTGGAATTTCTGTTTTCTATGTTAGCACTATTGTTTCGCAAATTACGTTCTCATCTAGTAGTATCTTCAAGGGTGCCGTTGGTTCAGAACTGGTAGATCATCCCCAGTCATCCCTTTTCCTATCCACCGCCGCCTGCTAACCATCCTAGATTGAAGTGGTTCCGTTCTTTCATAATATGGCTGCAAAAATCACTGAAATAGTTGGGGAAGATAACCCTGATGCCGTGATTGCCACCACTATTGTGTCATTTTCCGTCAGCGCTATGATGACTGGCCTCGTCTTCTATCTGATGGGTCGGTTTAAAGTCGGTTACATGGTGGGATTCATTCCCAGACATATTCTCATTGGTTGTATTGGAGGTGTCGGTTGGTTCCTGATCGCAACCGGCTTTGAGGTTTCTGCTCGACTAGACGGCAGTCTTCAGTACAACCTCGACACTCTTAAGCAGCTCTCAGACCCAGCCACCGTCCCTCTCTGGGTTGTCCCCTTAGTTCTCGCTATTGTTCTCTTTTATGGTCAGTCTAAAATCACATCTAAGTTCTTCCTCCCCCTATTTATTCTATCCATCCCCCTGATCTTCTATTTCTTTGTCCTTGCGCTGGATTCATTGAACGTCGACGTGTTGCGCGATCATGGCTGGATCTTCGAGGGACCTCCTTTCGGCGAGCCATGGTGGTACTTCTATACTCTTTACAGTGAGTCCAATACCCCATTGCCTTTCTTCACCATACTAACCACTTCTATAAGAGTTCAAACTTGTACGCTGGGATGCAGTGATCGAATGTGTGCCTGCCATGCTTGCTTTGACATTCTTTGGTATTCTGCATGTCCCAATCAACGTCCCTGCCCTAGCCCTCAACTGCGGCGAGGATCATGCTGATCTCGACAAGGAGTTGAGGCTGCATGGATACTCCAATTTCTTGTCCGGTTGCTTTGGTAGTATTCAAAACTACCTGGTCTATGCAAACACTGTTTTCTTTATGCGGTCTGGGGGCAATAGCCGCTTTGCAGGTTATATGCTGGCCGCAGCAACGTTTGGTGTCATGGTCATTGGTCCATCACTCATCGGTTTCATACCAGTCATGATGGTGGGCACTTTAATCTATGACCTAGGTTTTGAGCTGCTGCTTGAAGCTCTGTGGCTTCCACGAAAGAAGCTCAAGCTGGCAGAATACCTAACCGTTGTGGTAATTGTTCTTGTCATGGGCATTCATGACTTTGTCGTTGGTATCGGGGTTGGTATACTGTTGGCATTCGTTTCCTTGGTTCTGCAGACCTCTCGTGTATCGGCCATTCGTGGAAGTTATTCCGGAGACATCGTTTCGTCCACTGTGCGACGTAACCCTTCTCAACACCATTACTTGCATGAGGTCGGTCGGCAGATTTATATTATCAAGCTTACGGGCTACCTCTTCTTCGGAACCATTGTCAGCGTTGAAGCAAAGATCCGGGGCCTCCTAGAGGACAGCACATTCACCAAGCAGCCCATCAAGTTCCTTATTCTTGACATGTGGCACGTTACGGGACTTGACTATTCCGCAGGAGAGGCTTTCAACACCATCAGTCGCTTACTCGATAACAAGGATGTCGTTCTCGTTTTGAGTGGCGTGGATTCTGAAACTCAACTTGGTCGCAACTTACGGGCTGTTGGACTCGGAAACGATGGTATTGAAGTCATGATGTTGCCCAACCTGAACTCTGCTCTTGAAAGCTGCGAAAATGAGCTTCTGAAGACTCTGTACGCTAGACAGGAAGAGATGAACTCTTTAAGGCGTATATCGGCGCAGTCAGCGCAAAATCTAGACGTTCCTTCCAACAAAACATCTGGTTTTTCCTCCTTCGATCCACCTTTCAATTCCCCACGTCGCAATCATCTCGCTGAGGCCGCTCGCGATGCTTTGAGTAGTGTCGAAGTGCAACGTCCGAAGAAATGGCAAAGCTTCAAGGAGCCGCTTCGTCTTATGCTCCAGGTCTTCCAAGGGTTGAGCGACAAGAACGAAGACTTTTGGTTTCCAGCGGCCTCTTACTTCTCTCGTCGTGAGATTCCTGCTGGAACAGTTCTGTTTCGACGTGGAGAGCCAGCCAATGGGTTCTACCTCGTCGAACGTGGTATTGTACGTGCTGAGTATGATCTTCCTCAGGGCTGGCTCTGCGAGAGTATCGTGGCTGGAACAACCCTTGGCGAACTACCTTTCTTCTCTGAAACAAATCGAACTGCAACTGCTGTCGTGGAGCGTGACTGCGTGGTTTGGTTGATGGATCGGGATCAATGGGACAGGATCCAGAAGAAAGAACCAGAAATTGGAAGAGAGCTGCTAAGAATATCACTGAAGCTGACAAGTGAGAGGATGAGTGCCATCACTTCATATATCTTGACAACAGCGGGTTGAGCTAGCAACTGATCCACAATTTACGTCAATATTGCTATTGGATTCTTGGATGAATCGTTTGACAAATAAGCTATAGATCAGGCACACAGCTCGAAGAGTTAGTCAGCGACATAGGTCTAGGGTAATTTTTTGCACAGTACTTGGAAATGCAGCAATTGTCAGCTGCACTTCAAAACCCTCGTCATCTTTTACTGTTCTTGTATTAGGAATATCTGGAAGCTAATATTGATGAGTCCCTGATCATTCCTCCTGATTAGTCCTTTCTGTATAATTCGAGGGTCGAGTCAACATTCAAATTCCCCACGGTTCGCCACCATACTCAAAGGCGTGGATGACACTGAATTTGTATTGCAAAACTTATATCTAACAACATTCCGCTTCTATCAACACACAAAGCCACAAAATATGCCACAGACCATCAGATCTATACTCGGCAAGTCAGGTCGAATCACTAAGCCTTTAAAAACATCAACACCATCTCGCAAATGCTCCAACTCAACACCAAGAAGACCAGCTCGCAAGTCCAAAGACCAAGACACAGATCTATTCCAAGATAAACTAGAAGACCTGGGCCTGACCAAGATGCTGGAAGAAGACCTTACATTAAGAGATGTTGTGCAAGCTATGCGATACATTCGTGCTCGGATGTTCAGTCCCGTGCCTCAAACAGGTTTCAACTCTACTCGAACGACTGAGATCCTTAACTACCGCGCTACTACGGCACCTCTTGTTACAGTAGGCCACCTCAACGCCATTCTTAGTTCACCGGGGAAAGTTGAGCGGGAACTCGCAGAGTTGACGACGAAAGGTATAGTGCGGAAAGTGAGAGTTGAGAGACGGGGTGGAGGAGGTGAAGCCTTGATAGAGATGAAGGATTACCATGATATGCTAATCAAAGCATCACTGAGAGAGGAGACAAGGAACTCGTACTGGGCCTTCCTGAAAGAGAACACAACGACGCAGATATTATATAAGGGTGCCCTGGAAAGCAAACAGGCCGATGAGCTTGTTCGAGCAGGCTTTCTTACAAGCTCGACACCTTCAGCACCAGAGAGTACTCTCGATATTCGACCAGAGGACCGAACAACACTGACGTCAATTCACCATGTTTCACGCTTTGCATCTGGCACCGTCTCTGTCGTGGGCGGCCATAATGCCATTCATCTTGCTGGTGGCGGTGGAGGCGCTCCGACGCTCACACGCTCATCCTCAACACCTTCCGGTCTCCGGATATCAGTACCAGGTCATGGCCGACACCTGAAGTTAGCGACCGCTACCGTTGACTGGGTGCGAGAGTCACTACGGCGGACTCGTTGGGGCGAAGGACCAGAGAGCTGGTTAAAGGAGCGCTTTGAAGGCGGTGGACTCTATGGGCCCCGGTGGAAAGAGTTTTGGGGAGTTGAATGGTCCTGGGTCCTAGGAGAAGCAGTTGGACTAGGCGTTGTGGAAGTGTTTGAGACGGCAAGCGTGGGAAGGGGAGTGAGAGCATTGGGAGGTTGATACAAAGTGTCATAAAGTCCACAGCATTGCATTTTGGCCTTGAATCGTTGGCGCACGAGACGATGGTGCTACTCGTGGAAAGCTTAAGTTGAAACTCATTTCTGAGGTTCAAATGCGACGATTACAACGAACATCGATTGTACATGGAAGTGTGGCAGATGTCTTCATTTTATTAGATCTAGACTCTCAAGTCATAAAATACCGGTTTCAATTGAATCACTCATCATCAGCACCTCCTCGTAGATGCAACTGGCAAAAGGACAAACAAACTCTACCACAGTTGATATTACGCCATCATACGAGCAGGGTACTTATACGAGTTGCATGAATTCCGCTCGCATTGACATTTAGTTGGGGCGGAAAGGCTTCTAGGTGTGACGGTTGTGATTGAACTGTGATAGGAATGCTTTTGACAGGCATTAGTTCCAACTACTACGTACGCTGTGACACTCATCACAGGCCAGTACAAGGGTACTTGCTCGTTAAAAAGTGATGGGTTTTGTTTGCTCTCGCATTTTGGCAAAACGCTTGATAAGCATCTTCTGCTTTCTCGATTGCTCAGACGATGTAACCTCCCACGGATCTTCAAAGAGTAAGGCCGTGATTTATTCAGCGGCCAGGGGAGAACAAAGAGGCAGACTCATGGTCGTACAAGCTAGCGATCCATCGATAGCCCTCATGTCTGAAACATGAAATAGACATTAAGTTTGTTCTCCATGCCTGAGAAGTCGATCATTGGAAGAGAAAAGTTTTAGGTGTCTTAATGCCTGTTCTGGATTTGTTTCCAAAGCTTATCGTCAAGTCTGAGCTGCCCATTCGTTATGAAGCTCCCAACAAGTTAGTTATCATCTAGAAAGATTCAAGACAAGTGAGGATTTCACGCCTGATATAGCTTAGGCATGAAAGACAAAGCAAGACAAGACCAGGCCAGACAGGCCTGCAATGAGAAAGAAGAGGGACGAGGCTGCATATGCAATGTTGATCTTGAGTGGGCACAATCCTAGCAAGCCTGATGCAGTCATCCAAACTCGCATGTCCATGAACTCAACAACTTGAGGTGGTGGGATTAGGCACAGACGCATTATCGTCGGCCAATACTTGCCATTTTCTGAACAAGAAATTATCACGCATACGTAGTTGGCAGTTTCATGCTTTCAGATGTCAGCTTTTAGAGAGCATACTGCGAAATACTAGGAAATCATCTCCGTAAGACAAACCAATGTGATGTTGAATCGGGGATTGAAGTGATAATCCACATACCATCGAGATTTTTGATAGGCGGAGAAGACCCTCCATGCTACTAGGAGCGAGATGAGCCTCGAGTGAGCGATTCGTTAAAATGGGTGCACCGGCCGTCCAAAAACCCGTTGATGGTGGAACCCTGAAGTAAGTGGATGAAGCTGTCACATCGGAGTGTGAAGCGAGAATATCCTTGTAAGTGTGCATGTTTTTTTCATCCTATGGACAGGCTTGATAAGTTGACAGTATGTTAGTCGAGCATGTAGCAAGTAAGTATGAGCATTTTTGTCTTTTTATTTTATTTTATTTTATTTTATTTTTTTATTTTTTCTTCTTTCCCAGCTAATCCGAAAACTCTCAGTAACCACCATTGACTGATGTGATAAGTATGTGCACCTAGAAATGTGCTCCAAACCTGTGTGATGAGGTTTAGTTCCGTCTATAGGTCTATGGCGATTTACCAAAACCTTGTGGCTCAACGCAACCATACACTATCTATCGGTTATAGAGAAATTGAGGCCCTGGCCAAGCCGCCAAAGGGGCACACAAGCCACCCTTGAAGCCCATTGATGAGCCGAGAAGGCTACAGGCCAGGGGTGTATAAAATTGCACTTGAGATTTGACATTCAGACCAATGATGGATGAGCTAGTCAACGCCACCGGTTTGCTCTCACGATATCGAGACAAGGCAAAAGCTGAATACTGTTAGTGGAATGCACTGTCACATCCAGCGTGTTTCTTTCCAATTTCATGCTGTCGTTTTGTTTGAGTGTGATTTGGAAGCGTTCCATCTGGTATCGGAGTATAGGAGTATTGTGCTCTGACGCAGCACTGAGTCTTCTGTAAATTGGTTCGATCAAGCCTGCGCGAAAGGGGCCGCATTTGATCAATAATTGTGAGCTGTTGGCCCATTGACCAAAATGCATGAGTTTCCTTGCCTACAGGGTGGGTTATAAGCTGGCTACAGGGTGCGGAGGCATCTTCAGCAAGGATATCATTGCTGAGACACTCCGCTGGATGGAATTTGCGAATCTTAAAGGGTCCCGTTGTGGGGGGGTATGCAGGTACTTACTACTAGTACTTCTGTACGTGAGGATCGATGGACCTTTTTGTGGATAACCCAAGACTGAATGGATCTCCCTAGTACTGCTTTAGGATTAATGACAAGATAATACAGGAGACGAATCGACAAAGTCGATGCTCATTACCGTCGGATGTGGGATCTTGCAACATCCGAAGATGCCTTTCTTGGTAGGTGTGATTGTCGTTGATACGATCGAAACATCCGGTAATAGCGCTCTACCAACAAGGAACAAATTTTGTTGCGAAGGGTCCAGTCTTCACATGGAAAGGGGCGACCGGCTGTTATGGCCAACTTGAGGCTATCTAGGCTAGCTGCATCGGGATCTGGTCAATGATGCCCTTGAAGGTTGGCAGGGGAGCAAGTCGAGGTGCAAGGAGCTGGGCCGTTGAAGGTGTTGAGACAAGGTGGCTTGGGCGATTTTGACATACACGCATGTGCGTACATGCAAAGGAGGGAACATTGCTATGCTAGGGGAGGGCAGAAAACATAAGACCTCGATCTTAAGTGACAAGAATATTTAGTAGATTTAGATAAACTTAGCAGGCTCTTTGATTAGTTTGTTTTCGTCCCTTAATTCAAAGTCTGAAGTCTTCTGACACCCTAAGGCCATGGCAAGACAAAACCAAGGGGAAGAATTTCCAGCTCGAGAGCAAGGAGCTGGACACGACACATAAAAGTTTACTGCAAAAGAATAAGACGCCAAGTTATAACCATTTGTACCAAATCAACTCAGTTATGATGATGTTAAAAACAAACCTTTCGTGGACCAAGGTTTTGCTGTTCTAACCAGGCACAACCGGTAGTACCTGCGTTAGCTGTTTGAGGTTGCCGGACGCCGGGAGCTAAATCACGTAGGTGCCGTAGCTTCCTTCCCAAGACCCAATAATGAGGAAAGTGTGATTGTAGGTACCTTACTTGGGGGGGAAACGACCCTCGAACCCATACCATCACACCAAAATCTCTCAATCAAGGGGTCGTTCCCCCCCCGAGGCCTACTTACTCAGAGGTAGGAGGTACAGAAGCTCCCTCCAGTACGGTTGGTACAGTACGGCAGGTGCGATCGACGACGTAGTTACCCGACGAACTCGTGGAGTTTTCTTTTGGCCCAGAAATAAGGGCAACTTCCGGGCCGCCCTTTAGCATCTTACTTGGCGCATGCTATTGCATTAGCAAAAGAATACTATGCGAAGCAAAAAGGTTCAAATTCTAGTCCATGTATAACAATTGGATACACCTTCCTTTGACATGATGGGGGGAGTCAGGGATAGCGGCCCTGAGACTGAACCGTGTTCCCTGAATCATCACTCTTCAGTCTTTACAGCATCATGACGGCCTGGCTGGATACAATTTATGTCTACCTTTCTGTTCTGCAGTCTAACCACAATGGTTATAGGTAGAGGGCCAACCGGCGAAGATATCCTCAAGCGTCCAGACAGGGCCCTCTGACTGGTTCGTCTCATAAAGTTAGATTTATTATCTTTGACTGGGGGGATTTTTAGACCGTGCATCCCGGTCCAATCGACTCCGTTAGTATGCAATGTTACTCGACGACGTGACCTGGGCTTGCATATCGTAATTACAGTCCTCGAAGCCCTTGCACTTACAGGATGCACATTCACACCCAATCTAGATGCATGAAGAGGCTTTAGAGGACACGATGTCTGGGGTCTCATCCACGATTTCACGATAAACATTTCCACGAGATTACCCAAACAAACATTTTGCTGGCCATAGATCCTTTGCCGAATGCCCCCTCAAGTCCCCCACGCTAGTACTGTAGGCATTGTAACTGGAACGCATCGGCCCTCAAATTAGTGCATCCGTCCTCCAAGATCCCAAGCGCTTCAGGTACTCGAGCGGGCCGTTTTCAGCCCAGGAACATTGAGGTCGGCTTCTCAACATCCACTTTCAAGCGCGTCCGTCGTTTTCTGGATCTCTCCTTCATTTCTATTCCACACACTAGATTTGTATGTCTCTTTTTCTTATTGCCATTGTCTGGTAACCCTTTTGCAAGACTCCCTTGTTACTATTTCGCAGGTCACGCCACTCGTTCCACTCACTTTCTTCTCTGTGCTTGTGGTGGGACTGCATTAGAACATCCGTCCCCAGTTGTCCAGCCATTTACCTCCGTCCCAAACTTGACTGACCTGGACGGCTTCCTTCAATTCTTTTCTCCCCACATCGACACTGGTCTAGGCAAGGCAAAGACGGCACCTTGCGCGGTAATCTCAGCTGGAGCTGTTTCTGTGTCATACATAACGTTACCGAAACCGATCTTCCTTTCGCCCTTGTTCTTTCCAGCTGCGAACATCGACGCCAGGCTCCATTTATCGCTCGCTTCAGCGCCAATACTGTCTCCTAGCTCTTGTATCAAGACTCGGCCTGTGATCTCCAGTTCACACTCAACCGCCCGCTTTGTCCCAGTCTTGGTCTGTGTTTTTTTTTTCCTGGTCTGGATTATTGCAACCCGAGAGGTCAGAGGCTGGTATCGTCGCTGTGCTCGACCAAGGCCACCCGCTGCGCTAGTCGAAGTACACTAGCATTAGCCCTGCTTGGCCTTGTTCTCTGGTTTGCTTTTATCAAGGGTAAGGGTTCACTTCCTCTCCTGTTGCGTTGCTACTTCGAAGACGGCACCTGGAACGCTCCCATATGCCACCCCCCTTTCGATTACAATCCTTCCCCCTCAAACAATTCAACGGCTGAGTACGTTGCTGGCTGCTTTATTCTACTCTGAAACTGCTTCTTTTCAATATCGATCCCTTTCTATTATTGTGCTGGCTAGAGCTAGAATCTTTACACTATTATGCACTATTGCGTCGTCTCTTCAAATCACTGACATCCCACAGCCAAGCTGATTCCACTTTTGAGAGACATACATTCGATCCCGCGCAGCTTCCCGCGTTTCACTGATTTATTACTCCCTTGATCGGTCAAACTAGACCATCCTCACGAAGGACTAGAATCCACACGTTTTGCGACATTCTTCTTGATATTGCATTTGACCCTTTCGAGAGTGACATTAATCGAGCTAAGCCGTCTGACCTCGTCTTCAATTCACTTAGTTGATGGACCGACCGGCCTTTTTGGACGCCCGAAAAGCCTTCACACCAGGCTTCCGACTCTGAGCTTGCGAACATTCGATCCCAAGTTGCAATGACGACAACATTACCACGCCCATCGCGGCCTTCAGTTGGGCCTCCCAACATGGCCCTACCGGCCTTACCAGTGAGCAAGACGCGCAAGAGTACAGGAAATATCTCTTCGCCCACGGGGTCGATCAGATCAGCCCCAGGAACCCCCAGATCAGGTCTTCGAACACCATCGACAATGAGCCTGGCTCCCCCAGGCCCAGCACCGTCAGCCGCACTCCCTCAGCCGAGGACCGGCTCAGGCGTCAATGGCACAGGAAAGACACTCCGCAAGAGTGTCAGCATCAACTCTTTTCCTCAACCGCCAAGAGGCGATACACGTACAAGTAGCGGCGTACCACCCAGCCCAAGGGCCGCAGATAAACCTCGATCGATAAGGAAGTCCTCGAAAGCCACCAAAGAGTCGATGTACAGCACCATTAGTTCAAGCACACCGAGCTTCCTCAATGGCAGCGGAGAGGGAAAGTCAATTACCAGCGTACGCATGTCAGACGGCTTGATCAGTGTTTCGTCACCACCTCAAAGTCGCAGTTCTTCAGCACAAGACTCATATTCGACATCAGCTACGACGTATGATGACCCCGCGGAAGGATCGGGCCAGAAGTCTGATGCCTCAGCTGACAAGCGAGCATCCAAACATGATGGCAAGGGGAATGTCGTTGTGAGTGTAAGGGTTCGGCCAGATGCCAACGGGAACAACGGGAGCCCTGAGGGCGAGTGGATGGTCGATGGGCGCAAGTCGCTCATCTCATTCAGGGGAAAGGATGGTGGTGATCATTACTACGGTATGTACCTAAACAAATGCATGCTGACCTCGACTGACATTCTTCAGACAACGTTTTCACGACACACGACAACAACTCTAGAGTCTACGATCATATTGCGAAACGGCTAGTCCGGCGGGTTATGGAGGGTTACCATGGTACTGTCTTTGCGTACGGTATGACCGGTACTGGAAAGACATTTTCCATGCAAGGAACCGCTTCATCACCAGGTGTGATTCCTCTTGCCATCACCGATATCTTTTCATACATCCGAGAAACGCCATCACGAGAATTTCTGCTGCGAGTCAGCTACCTGGAGATATACAACGAAAAAATACATGATCTATTGAGCATGCCCACTGCCAATGGCGTTGGAGGAGGAGCACAGCAGGAAGAGATCAAGCTCCGTGAGGACAGTAAGCGGGGAGTGTACGCCACCCCACTG
This sequence comes from Fusarium algeriense, assembly GCA_002982035.1. NCBI lineage: Eukaryota > Fungi > Ascomycota > Sordariomycetes > Hypocreales > Nectriaceae > Fusarium > Fusarium algeriense. The sequence goes on from PVPY01000568.1 coordinate 71,881, forward strand.
AAGGAAGAGATCGTCCAGAGCCCTACACAGCTGCTACGAGTTATTGCACGTGGCGATCAGGCTCGAAGAACCGCTAGCACCCAGTTCAATGCGCGAAGTTCACGAAGTCATGCAGTCGTTCAAATCGTGGTGGAGTCTCGTGAGAGAATACCAGGCGCCGCGGTTGCGGGTGACGGCAAACGGTCTGGACTTTTGCCCGGTGGCGTTCGAGTGTCGACTCTGAGCTTGATCGACCTTGCCGGTTCCGAGAAGGCGGCTGAATCTAAGGAACGTAGACAAGAAGGAGCCCACATCAACAAGAGTCTGCTCACTTTGGGAACCGTTATCTCAAAACTTTCGGAGTGGAAAGAGAAAGAAGCAAAGGGTGGAGACAAGGAAGGAAAGCATCTTCCATATCGTGATAGTAAACTCACTCGGCTGCTGCAGGGAGCTTTATCTGGAAACTCTCTAGTGAGTATCCTTTGCACGATACAGATCGGAGCTGGAAACAGCGCGGCTTTGGCCAATAATCACACCCTGGAAACGATCAACACGCTCAAGTTTGCTTCGAGAGCCAAGAACAACATCGTCAGTCACGCAAAGAAGGCTGAGGAAGCCCTTGGAGCTGGTGGCGAAGGCGGAGCTAGAGTTCTACTTGAGCGTTATCGCATGGAAATCTCAGAATTGCGCCAGCAACTTGAGTCCCAAGCAAAGAAGAAAAAGGGAGAAGTGGTGGAGGAAGAGAATGTACACAACGAAGAGGAAGAAAAGGCCAGAGAAGCTGAGGCTGCAGAGCGTCATGAGGAACAAATCCTGGAGATGCAACTCGCTCGTACCGCCTTAAAGGAACGAATCGACCATCTGAATCGTCTCATTCTCAGCTCAAAGTCCATCGGTGTCAACTCAAACGGATCAATAAGCTCTCTTGGCCAATACGCACGGTTTTCTCAGTTCTCGCAAATATCATTGCCAGCGTCAATTCGCTCATCAGTAGCTACTTCTGTGGGTGGCAAACCACTGATGGAACGAACATCATCGATGACATCGGCATCCTCTACCATCGGCCGTCGCTCTAGTGGTGGACCGAAGATCGGAGATGAAGTCGCTGATGTGGAAGATGATAGCGCAGGCGAATTTGGTGATGGTACAGCATCCCTAACGGCCCAGAATCGTGCCCTGCAAGCCGATCTCGCGGACAAAAACCGATATATTGCGACATTAGAAAAGCGTCTTCTTCAAGCACGTCGTGCAAGTTCTAGTCGGGCATCGGTCGGTTTTGCGGCTCCGAACAAAGCTATTATGGTAGGGGAAGATCACAGTGTATCTGCTGCTTTGAGGGAGAAGGATTCTGAGATAGCGGACCTTCGAGCAAGACTTGACGACAAGGATAGAATGTTGGCGGCACTAAGAAGCGCAGCACGATCACGCGACACAGCCGAAGCAACTGTCGAGCCTCGCTCTCCAAATCTTCAACAAGAGGTGCATACCAACGTAGCCAGCAACACGAAGCCAGTAGAGGCTGAAAAAAAGCGAGCCCGAGGTGTTGACGAGATGAATAATCTCTTGGACGAGATGCTTCAGGACCGAGTTGAGAGAGGCCAAGTGGTCCGAGGCAAGCGAGGTAGTGTACGCCTGGCGGGTGGGCAGAAGATGGACTCCTTAGCAGAACCCAACTTTGAGCCCTTACGACGAACTCCTACACCAAACTCCCCTGAGGACCGGAAAGATTTGTCGGCAGAGGCATAGAAGGTGATACAAAGTCGAACAATTCACCTTTGGCCCTCTTTCTAGAATAAATTGGCTGGGAGATTTATTGAGCATACAGGCGTTTAAAGGAACTGGTGTTGTTTCTTGCGGGAAAAGGGTTTTTGTTTGCGTTATACCCGATTATACTTTCTTCTGTCGCTGAGCGAAATCAAGGAGGTCTTTTCGCTCTTGGCTCCTGCAAGCGCCCGTATTTTGTTTGTTTCAGGGACTCGGTGAGAAACAGCGCACCGCATAGCCCGTTTGTGTTATATGAATAATTTTCTTTGGGCCAGGAAGCGGGCGACAACGTGTCTTTTAATGGGACATTATTACTTTCGTTTGACTTGATTCTTTGGGGAACAGATAACTTAGTTATGTACTTATACGTTGATGAGCAGAGAAAAGGAGATTTGACAGCAACATCAAGTTGCAGCACTTGGCTGTTGTAGTGAGTTAATGAGGGAGAACGAGAAAAAATGAGATCAGAGCAACAAGAACAAAGGACTTCTGATGCTTGGCGCCCCAATCGCAATGAGAGACATGGATGATGTGTATGCTAATCTGTAAAGGTTATGTATGGTCTGAGCCGCCCGTGACACTAACTGTGAGCATTGTGAAGGGCGATGTTGTCAAGAAACACCGAAACTCTGCTTCCAGAGCTGCAAGACCACCGAAATAACAAAGCAACGTGATAAGGCACACCGCATTAAATCTCATCTTCCCTAAAGCTTCATAGTGGCACGGCTGTCGAGTCAGACAAGCTTACATGACCCTCATGCTCGGGCCCGAGATTGTTTCTCATACAAACATAAGACATGAGTGGAAAGAAGCTTCCGGTAGCTTGCACGGCACATTGTTTCTATCAGCTTCCGTTCCCAATCTGTAATGATCGGTTTGCTCAGCCCCATAGAAGATGTGCCTTCGGAAACGTCGAAGAAGTTCTTCGTTTCTTGTTGTATGTGATTGAAACATTAGGCCCGAACAATTTGATCATTTTTGTCATTGAGCGGGTTGGCTTGATGTGGCGCTCGAAATTATCACCAAGTTAGAAGTTGACTAGGTTCGAGGTCGTAGCTCCTTTTGATTGGCTCTGACCGTTGAAAGTTGCTTAATCTGAAACAGGTCTGAAATTAGCGAAAAACCCAAGAACTCCAGCCTTTTGAACTTTGCTTCCCTACCCCTGTCGAGATGTGTTAGTAACCAGCTGTACCTTGCAGAAGCGCGGGCTAGGGTGGGAGGCTCTCGGACCTCGTAAGAGCTAGTTGGTGACCGTTTTATTATTTTTATTTATATTTTTGGTAAGGACTGAAGAATCCGCGAATTGCAAAAGCGGAAGCGCTTTTAGCTAATGCGGCATGCAAAGAAAGTTGCATGATTGTTTCGGCTCCTGATCACCACATCCAGTTGACAGTGTTTGTCTGGTGACTGATGGGCCGCCACTAAGCCCATCGCTATCTCGTCTACTTAATGCGTACGAGAAGCGTAGTCATAGTTAGCTGGCCCCCCAAAATCTGTTACAACTCTCAACTCAAATGGCAGAAGATCTGTCTGCTTCCATGTGATGATCGTCGGCAACCGGAACACGATATGTTTCCTGTTGATGCTATGATGACACGACGGAAAGCACTTTTGTACACAGCATCTTGTGCCCCTGCGTGCGTAATCAGTCTGAGGTAAATCATCGTCAAACCCTGGCGCTCCTTCGTTTTGCTCTTTTTGAAAAACCCCACGTACTGTAACGCGACTGTTGGACTAAGCTTAGCTTGCGATGCTTTATCTTTTAAAAATATTCAAATGGTCTGATGTCAGACTGAGGGACGGGCTGTTATATAAAGTTTGATGAGTACGGAGGTGATAGGATTTGAAGGAATATTATGTCGAAGGCCGTGCGAATTAAACTCGCTTTTGTCTTTCTACTTACATTCTAACCTGAAGGATTGGTGATGTAGTGTACCTTTTAACAACCGGATAAGGTACCTACGTGGCATAACCATGTTTTGTACATCGTGCCTCCCTAATGTGATGTTTGATCCGTGCTTAAGTATCCCGAGGCAAGTGTTGCTTCGGAGTTGCTTCCCATCCGGGGTACTCCCTGTCGTAGCTCGAGCCCCATACAGTCTTCGTCTTCTTTTCAAGTCCATGATCCGGAAGATTTCATATACCTCAACGTCAGATTCTAGAACTTTTGTTTCCCTTTCTTTATGCCCCGTGGGTATCTTGTTCTTCCTCTTCTTCTCTTCTTGCTCTCTGCAGTGCAGGTCGAAGGCTTGATGTCTACACTCGCAACTTGAGCTCTTATCCGATTCTTTACACATTCCTTATATTCTATTTCTGTAACGTTTTGAGCATTTGGTTATTCTCCATTCTCCAGTCAAATATTCGATTCAACTACTTACTTTCGACTATATGACTGCCAAGCACACGTAACTGGAAGGACGATTTCGGCTACTTGTCCCCTTGCTGGAATCAAAGCTATATGAAGAATTTCCATCCAGTCCTTTGTTTGGCTACCGGGGAGGAAACCGATCCATTTGAGAGTATTCGCGATTATCATCAAAGAAAAACGGGTACTATTTGCTTGTGCTACACCCATAGTCCAAGCAAAGCAATCTGTTATTGACCTTCCTTTGCAACTCAATATCCCACGGGTTCGGCCTGGTTTGTCGTCTACCAGACTGGCTGTTTGCTGTTGCATAACGGTTCCAGAGCAATAACTTGGGATCCGCAATTACCACCTCTTTCATCTAGCTTGATTATCTTATTTATACTGCGCTCATTGTCACAACATCTCATAATGTCGGGTCCCACTCAATCAAAGATGCTGGTGGTGCCGCCAGCACTCAACTTGCGTCGAGCTAGCTCTTACAATGCCCAAGATCGTGGACCTATCTCGTCAACTTCATCCCGCTTCAATTTCAACCACTTATTCTTTTCACCACCGGCTTCTCCAGCACTTCCAGCTCTGGTACCTCGACCTCCGAAAAGGACCTCAAGCCAGATCTTGGTCGCTCGACCGAGCAGAGTTTTTCGACGACTTTTCCTTCTAGGCATCTTACTCTCGATCACATATCTTGTAGCATTGGCGTTTCAGAATCCAGATGTCATCCCAGTAGCAGTCTGGCCTTACTTTGGACAAGAGGAGTTTGAGATGATTGGCCAGGATGTCTTTCCTGATTTTCCTACGCCCATTCTGATCAACGACAACAAGGGTCGCTCGAAATGGACCGTCTTCATACCACCGAACGGAGATTTCCCCTTGACTATGGAGCAATATGCAGAGATGGGCAGTCAATGTCGAGAGGTTTCTTCCCGGGCAAGAGATATTCATCACAAGGCCCCGATTACCGAAAAGGCCATCATCAACTACGATGCCAAAGATGAGTACTACATCGATGTGTACGAGGCCGAAAGATCAGGCCTTCTGACCCCTTACAAAGGCATTCGTGCCAAAAACAAGGGCAATTTTGTTGGAGTGGATAAAAAGCACTTAAAGCACAAGCCGGTTTGTGAAAGTACCATGACATTTGTTTTGGAATCCTCTGACGCCGGTCTTGGTAACACACTCATGATGTTATGGACCTTTTACGGACTCGCAAAGCAACTCGATCGTGAATTCTTCATTGTGGATAAACGCTGGGCTTACGGACCCTGGACCGAGATTTTTGAAGCTCCGCCAGTTCCTGACTGTCGCCCTCCTCCTAGGCACCACATGGTTCCTTGTCCTTTCCAAGCTCGCCATTTGGTTGTTTCCTCCGCCACAGCTAAGGAGGTGTTCCCGGCATTGCTGGCCCAAAATCATCGAATTGCGGGAACGGATGATGGTTTGCGTGACCTCTTCGAACTAGCTCGTATTGGATATGAGGATCTTTTCATTTTGAGTGATGAGGATCAAGCTTATGTCGATGAGCGTGTGACTGCACTTCAAGCAAAGGCCAACAAGGAAGACAGTCTCACGACGCATATACCTATTATTGGTCTTCACGTTCGTCATGGCGACCAGCATCCCCTCGAGTTCCAGTATCGCGACACTTATATCCCGGCCGACGTCTACCTCAAACAGGTCAGCCGGTACGTGGACGAATACTACAACATGACAGGCACAGAAGATAACACTCCACGCCATTATATCACTCTATTGGCTTCAGATGATCCTACAGTTCATGAAGAGCCTGAATTTTCTCATACCATTCTTTCCCAAGATCGAATTCGTTTGGCTTCAAAAGGTGCCATTGCCCGCGCCAGTGGCAATCAGCATTCGCTAAACAACTTTGTTGAGAATACGTTTGGCTGGGAGGGCGGTTTCTTTGCTCCTCTTTTTTGGAATCTCGGGGTTGACAGCAAGAATAATGCTGCCGAAGCACCTGCAGGGGTGACTGTTGATGGCGTGAACGAAGAAGCAAGACATATGGCACCTCCTTCTGAGGAAACGCTTCGACTCCGCAGTCTCGTCGGCCGAGCCTATATGATGGATCTGGCTGTGCTCTCCGAGTCAAGTGATAAGATCGTGTGCACCGTGAGTGCTTCAGGATGCCGGCTACTGGCCGTGATGATGGGCTGGGAGGATAGCATGGAAAATCGTGGCTGGCATAACGTTGACGGCACCTATGGCTGGGCGGGTATCGACTGGTAAGGCATATGCCAGTATTCTTTGTCAAATTCTTTCTTTCTTGTGTGAAGATACCTATGTCTAAAGGAAGACGAGGGCAACTCTAAGACGTATTTCATCTTACGAGCATGGATGGTGTTTGTTGGCGTTGAGTCTGGATAGTGAATAAGATACCAATCTTTCCTGTTTACACAAATTAGGCGTACTACTTTATAACACGTTTTACCTTGTGTTTTTTTATTCAAAAGCGTAAAGTACAGGCCAACTGGTGATTCACGACCCAACAATCAAGTGTCTCGTCTGGCGTAGAAAAGTGGATCCTATCGCCCATCATGCGCGTGCGGCGCGATCCTTCAAGCCCTTTCTTCAACTTACCATTTCATCTCATTAACAGCGCTTTTGATGAAAGGATACTTCAGACCTCTTTAAAGCAATAAATTTTCTTGGTGCGATGTTCTCTTCCCCCTGCCTCGAACAACACGAAACCCGTCATTGACGCACAGTCTCTCCGAGCTTGAATTCAGCATCGTAAACATCTTGGGTCTGCAAGCTCTCGATCTCCAATATGTCCACACCGACACCAAAAGATGGTCAACCACCCACAAAGCCTCGTCTAAAGATTAATGTCAGCCGGTCCTCCTCCTTCGTCGCTGATGCGAATGCGACACCTTCAGCCTCGGCCCCAGCTGGCTCAGCTGCTCCGACCCCAACTCCAACGGAAGGTAGCCGTAAAGTGAAACTCAAGATCGGAAAATCACAACCCTCAACACCTGCCGAGCAACCCCCAGTCAAGACGAAAGCTGGCCGACAACCCAAGCCTACGCAGAAACTCGTCGAGAGCAAGAAACGCGCACATGATGAACTCGATGACGAACTTGGCCCGGCGCACCCAACGACAAAGATTAAACTTAAGCCGACGAAATCAGGACTCACTCCAACGGTCGTGGTGAAGCCGAAAGGACGCGCACCAGTGCATCCCCCAGGAGATGGCTATGATTCGGAAGCGAGCGATCGGGAGAGAGATCCATCGATAGAGGAACAATTTGTCCTGAGAATGCTACCGGGGGAGCACTGCGACTATGTGCGCTGGTGCATGGAGAACGGGAAGATGGGTATTCCCCGGAGCCAGGGAGGAGCAGATATTCAACTCAAATTCTTTGAGGAGGATACTCGAAGGGCGGTCGTGACGATCAAAGGCCAACCGTTTGCCGCCGTCATGGTGGATCTGCCTACAATTACAGAAGCAATGAAAACATGGGACCGCAAATCATTTCTCAAGTCTGCAGATATCTGCCAAATGCTTCTAGTTTATCAAAAAGTTTCCACCGAAGCCGAAGCAAGACAAACACCTCTACCAAGCATGATCGACCAGCACTTCAAATGGCCACACGGCTTAACGCCGCCCATGCACGATTGTGTGAATCGACGATTTGCTAAGACGATCAGTCGAAAGGAGATTGAAGACAAAGAAGCAGAAGTCGAACGCCTGCTCGCGGAGGATGCTAAAGCCGGCTCTACGCGCTGGGAATGGGTCGATGAGAGTAAGGACGAGGAGGAGGAAGGCGGAGAAGAGGATGCTGAAGGCGAAATGGATGATGGTATGGACTACTTCCAGAGCCAAGACGTATTCGGGAATGAAGACGATGATCTAGCAGCCGATCTAGAAGCTGCTTTTGGGGAAATGGGCGATGAAACTCTCGCTACGGGTATGGACGCTCCAACGCCAATGACAACCACACAGGTCAATACACCTGCGCCACTCCAAGAGAGCATTGAGTCGGATGAGTCTGAGGAAGTTTCGGATGATGATGACGATGACGATGAAGATTTAGACGATGATGCTCGGGCCCAGCGCGACGAGGAACAAGGTGTGAAGGATATCATCAACGACCTCAAGAGGCAGCTGGCCAGTAAGCAAGACGAACTGGCTCGTACTACAAACAGAATCCTGCGGACGCGTATTGAGAAGACCATCAAGCAGCTCAAGGCAGAGATTGAGCTCAAGAATTCGTCCATTGGCATAGAGACAGATGATTGATGAGGGGTGGAAATAGGTACGTAGTGTATACCACCGGCTGCTGGGAAAGCAAGTTCATGGCAGGTAGACGGCGTTAGGGCGTTGCCAAGATTTGGGCAAGCGATGATTTGATTCTGGTTTCAGATCCCGAATACCACATTGACTATTTTCAACCAACCTCTAGCAAAACTTTGGTATCTGATTTTATCTTATTGTCTTCCTTGATAGTAATCCTCTTTCAACTTTGATCAAAATGTCCCAATGTCCTTTATAATTTGTTCACGCCCGATTCACGCTTGGCTTAAAAATTGAAGGGTCTGTGGTTTGTTGACCACAAGAACTTCCGTCGCTGAGTCTATGACATCTTGCCACGACATGTTGCGGCATGTTTCCTCGAGACTTAATGATTTCTTCGCCCTGTCACTTCTCCCCTTCTCTTTTGATGCGCGCTTCCGAATCGCCTGATGGAGTAACTTGGCGAGTTCCGCGTCCCGTTGTCCTTGTTTCTTGAGGTAGTTGATAATGAACTGGTTATCTCTCATCTTCGTGATCTTGTGTTCGCGATTCCAGCGTTTGGTGGAGTTGACTGCATCGTTAATGCGTGACTCAGGAGTCGACGAGCTGGGAGAGGCTTCGCCACATGTCAGCACTTGAACAGTTTTAGCTTGCAATCACTTACTCTGCTGCTTTTGGATACTCGAGTTGATATTGGTTTTTACCTTTCGCATTGCTCGGGTTTCCATTCTTGACTCTGGAGATTGACTTGTCTCTGGCTCAGTGTTCTTTCCAACCACAGGCCAAGGAACGTTATCCATTCGACCTGAAATCTCATCTATCTTGGCCCTTGCATGTTCCAGTTGGATGTTCCAATTCATCGCGGTATCACTCATAGCTTGCTGCAGCCGTTCAATATCCGCTCGCGTGGCAGGCTCGTGATTTTCTCCCATCCGGGCCATATAAGCCTTGACTGCTTGAACTTCGACCATCATCTTCGTCATTCTGTCTTCATTCTGGCGTCTGAACTCTTGGTCATCAGCGGTGCGGATAACGAGCTGCTGGACTTCTTTTTCGAGTCGATTCGCGAGCGAGAAGAGCGTATGGAGGTTGAGTTCAAAATGCATATTCGCAAGCGCCTCTGCCTGTTTTAAGAGTTGATTTTCTTCGCTTTTGGGATTGCTTTGGATAATCTGGGTAGAAGGGCAAGCGATATTAGGGATGGCTTTTGATGCAGTCATCGCTGGGGACCAGTTGCTTGAGCTCTGACTCGAAGGAGGCGACAGAGGCGCACCGTTTCCCTTAGGAGCTGAGCGGTGACGGTTTTGGCTCATGTTGAAGGATTGTAAGCAAGCGTTATTTCTCTAGGTATTTGACAAAGAAAGCAAAACAGATATTGTGAACTGAAAATGGTCATCGGAACATGACAGAATTGGTAATGATATAGGAGGTAAGGTACCTTATGGAGAAGGCGAAGACCCAAAGTAACTTCTCCGTGGATTCCACTCATTGTTTGGCTTTCCCATTTACCTATATTAGGTAGTTATAGTACTGGAAGGCAGGTACGAGGTGTTGAGTGCTTCCTTCTGCGGGAAGAGCCCTGAGTTAGGTATATAATAGGAGAGGAAGGAAGTGGCTAGAGGAGGGAATAGGAGGCAGGTGCAGTCTTAGTCACTTCCAAACACTTAGGTCACAGAGCTCGCTCATCGTCAAACAGGATCTAAGGTACAAAGCGGCGTGCAAAATATCCAAGGTATGTATCTTGCACATCGTACACCCATAAGGTAGCCCAACAAGACCACTCTACACTAATTCCTCGACTCGACTACATTGGGTGCATCTAGATTGAACGGGCCAGATTTTGACTTTTTTTTTTTTTTTT
>PVPY01000568.1:82147-96055 GCA_002982035.1 Fusarium algeriense
TTTTTTTTTTTTTTGAAATTATGTCTACAATTGTTCATAATTGACCGACATCTGTATTGTTTAGCTCAAGCTCAATGACCGCCACTCCATAGACTCCATTATTCCAGATCACCAATAACTTCAGCATCCTTCCCCTTCAATCTCTCCTTACCAATCCAGTCCATGAAAATACCGACATCCTTAGCTATCGCACTTGAAAGACCCAGCTTCTGCGCCCACATGGGCACCAAGCCTTTTGCATCAGACGCCGTCCCCATCACCCACTCCAAACTTCCATCCTCCAATTCTCTAACCCTCTCAACACTTGTGTAAGCCGCTCTAATTGAGCCGTCGTGTTTATCCACGTCTGTTGCATCGTCACTGGCCCGGACGGCGATTTGAACGACAAGAAACTCCTTGCGTCCAAGAACAGCAGCTGTGGCTTGTAGAACGGGAAAGACACGCTTTGATAACGGGCCAGGGAGGTCATGGACAGACTCTTCACGACAAAGTGTCCAGTCAATCCAAGTGTCGTCCTCCAGCTGAATCTCAATGCCTGAGCAATCCCATTCCTGTAACCGCTTGAAGCTCACCACGCTTGGCGTAAAGGTCTTCTCCGCCTCACCATGTCTTTCCTTGAAACATCTCACAAACTCATCCCAAGATGCCGTACCTTTCTCCTTCTTTGCTTCATGAGTGCTCCGTCGAAGCGCCCAAAGCTCCGACTGAGCTTTATCAGCAGGAATTCCTAGCCCTGGGTTCTTCTGGGCGACAACCCCGAGAGTCTCAGCATCAACGGTGCGCTCGAATATATGTACAGGAGCCGTGGACCCGTCGTACGTCTTGACTGTTTTGTGTTTCCATAGATCACTTGTGGAGCGGAGCTCAGTGGCAGGCTCCACGGAAGGTATCTCGGAAGGGACGGAGCTGATAAAAGGCACGGCTTCGAGAATGATTGAGGAAAGAAGAGCCTTAAGTTCCTCGGCTTGGGCCCCTGCAGCTGGAAGTTTAGAAGGATGTATGCCCCAGAGGCGGACAAGAGGGCCATATGACTCGCTCATGATGTCTGGATGAGATACCAGTCCCAGGCTGGTCAAGGGAGTACTACTACTGCTGCTGTCAGGGTATTGATGAACGTTCCTTGCCAACTGATCAAGTAGAATCTTTGTAGTAGAAAGAATTCACGAGCTGTAATACAGAGATGATGATATTATTGACAGGAGGCGTGTTGCTAGTCTTCTTGCAGAATAATAAAGCTACGTACTACCCAGAACGGTATGAATGCAGCAGTCGTCATTGATGGCGCTCAGCTTGGTGGGGTTGCCAACTTCCAACTTCACCTTGCCATGGCGGGAATGTCTCATGAGATCGCCTCACTTAGACATCAGGCCATCACAGCCACGGGAAAAATTTGCATATAATTGAGTTAATTCGTACTTTGATCATTGCTTATTAAAAATTTATAGATTCTATCGCCAGATCTTTGCTGGCATGGCATGACAATTGACTTCTTTTTGGAAAAACCAGCCCAGCCATTACAAAACACTCAACTCCTCAGCATGCCCATTGCATTTGCTGCATATATACAACTTGTTTCGTGTTGCCTCATCATTGCTGCCGAGCATAAATCTACTGCTGGCGTCTCTCCCAGTAGATGTTGGCAGGCTCTAGAGGTCGGGAGAAGAGCGAGGCATAATCAGTGTCGATCAGAGTGTTACCGCCATCCACATTGCGGAACTTGAACTCACGCACAACCTCAGCAACAATAGTCTGAAGCTGAGCGTTGGCAAAGTGCTCGCCAATGCATCGATGACGACCGGCACCGAAGGGCAGATAAGGAGAGGCAGAGCCCTTGCTGACAAGACCATAGCCGTAGTCGATCTTCTCTTCGTCGTCGCCACGGGTAGCCATTCTGGGGAAGTTGGGTGAATCGGTCTCCCATCGGTGAGGATCCCACTCATCGGGGTTGGGGAAGTAGGTTGGGTCAGTAGCGCTGACACCGGGGGCGGCGAGGAGAGTGTGCGAGGTCGGGATGGTGTACTTGGTTCCAGGAACGGGCATGGGAGACTTAACGGCACGCATGATAGAGTGGATAGGGGCGTGAAGGCGGAGGGTCTCCTTGATGATGGCCTGGTTGAGGGGCAGCTTGGCAAGGTTATCGTAGGTCAGAGGAGGCAGGTCAGCACCGAGTTCTCTAACCTGCTCTTGGTACAGCTCCTCCATGATCTGAGGGTACTGGGCAAGACGGAGCATGATCCAAGAGCTGGTAGAAGAAGAAGAATGCTGGCCGGCCATGAGAAGAGCAATCATCATGTGGGCGACTTCGTGGTCGGGGACGGGTGTGCCGTTCTTGTAAGTGGAGTTCATGAGATGCTTCATCATATCGTGCTCGGTGTCGTCGTTATCCTTAGCTCGACGCTCCTTGATGGTGTCCATGTAGATCTTGGCAACAGTACGCTGGGCGTGGTCACGCTTGCGATTCCAGGGAAGAGGAGCCCAGTGAAGCATGAAGTTGATGGGGGTGAAACCCATGTCGAGATCGTGGTAGAGAGCGGCCAAAGACTCGTCAAACTTGTTGCGGATGACGCTACCCTGAAGGGCATGCGACGCAGTGAAGATGGTGATCTCGGCCATCTTCTTAGGAATATCAACAATACCGGACTTGCCCTTGAAATCGGGGCTCTTCTTGAAGTAGTCGCGAACCTCAGCGGAGATGATAGGGACGTAGGATCGGAAGGCTTCGGTGGTGAGAGCGATCTTCATGAACTAGAAGCGTCTCTATCAGCATACCGTTTGCTACGCAAAGATTCGATTGGCATTTCTCACCTTCTTTTGCTCCATGAGCTTGGCATTAGGACAATCGTAAACTACGTCCTTGCCAAAGACAGGAGTAGTGAGAACAGTATAAATCTCTTCGGCAGAGACATCCTTGAGCTTTCCGTTCAGAATGAAGTCGTTTCCAATAGGACCGACAGCGACAGTGGTTTTCTTTCCGAGAAGGACGAAGGTGAAGACATCGCCATGCTACCACACAATCAGCCTTTGGTCATCGCTTTATTTCTGGCATTGGAGCCTGGGAGAATCTTGCGGCCTGAATGGCCGAGATTCGCCTCCAATTCTAGAGTTCAGAGTTTTATTAAACATACCTTGGCGCGATTCTCCTTGAAGAACTTAGGGGGGTCCATTCCGTATGTGATCGTGCTTCCAATGAAGGGGAACCAGTGGAAGACCAGAGGGGGTTCATTGCGGTTCTTGAAGAGGAGCTGGTTGAGTACATTGAGAACGACGGAGAGAACGATGAACGCTCCGAAGCCAATGCCAATCTGCTGGCCCAGGGGAAGTTCCTGAAATTGTTGTGCGAGCGGGTGGCTCGCAAGTTCTTGGAGGAGACCCATGGTCGGGTGTGGTAGGGAGGAAGATTAGGGGTTTCGTCGCGATTCAAAGGATGGAATGATGATAAAGAATTGAAAATGAAGAAGTGTCGTCCTCAGCGCCAGGAAGCACAAGAATTCCCAATGGCGAGTCTATAGAAAGTAGAGACTGACAGGAAAATAAAAGGGAACAGATGGCGAAGGAGATTAACTGATATGTAATTGCGACAGACCCTGACATCCTTTTTTTCGGACCGGGGTGTCCTTTAGTTTGGAAGTGGGCACCCCACACAACTGAGTTATCGAGCAAAACCAGCGAACAGCACGGCACACCGCCTGTGCTCTGGCGGGATTAAGCCCGTAGAATAGCCTCATCCCTGTGTGGTTAACAATTTACAGCACTCCTCCTGCCTTGTAAAACGAAACCCGATGTGGCCGATGGACGGTTCCTGAAAATAATGGGGTATCATGTCTCCAGCCGCGAAAGAGTGTGATATGATTGGCTCAGGACTACGAATTCGTATTCGCATCTATTTTGTGGTGCCAGATCTTGAGCCCTTCCGTCCCTCCTTTTTCGCATTCTTATCTGCCTACCAATTAAATGATTTCTTTGATATCATTAATTGCTGACGTACCAACCAACATGCTGCACGCAGGCTGACCAAGTTTAACGGAATCTTGACTTGAGGCTAGATAAGTTCAGCCCCAATACGTATTCTTATCTTACTTCTCAGATCGACAATTGATCAAGCTTACAACGCCGATAATCATGTGAATTTCAAAGAAAATGTTATTTTTTCTCCCTCGTGTTAATGATCCACCGATCACTTCATGGTACTTCCTTATAGCCCCCGCATTGAATGTTCGAACTCTTCTAGAGAATGGCCTGATGACTTGGTCAACATAGCCTCTAATTGGCTTTGTCGCTTTGGTCCGAATAAGAACCCGACTTTTCATGGGCCGTGAACTACCCGCTATTTAATGTGACGATTCTCGAATCATTTTCGGGGTCCTCGATGAATAAGACCATATTGGTTATTGGTCAATGGCTTTTGACGTGTCCAGGATGAGAAAATAGGGATCAAGGGTAAAATCAGAATTCACATGTTGATCTGCTAGTGGCTAATGGGGTTCTTGTAAGAGGCCTTTGATTTTAGAAGAGCTTACACAGCTCCATGTGGTACCGGGGCCTCAATTAGAAGTCTATATGACCACTGATTTAGAAACTTTACTCTGGCGACAAGGGACAATTCGATTGGTATCAATATGATGGTAAGTTGCTTCTGGAGAAATTTCAAGGCTACGATACCGCCGGAAATGCCACAAAATACCCAGCAGCTACCCCTGAAGCCGCCGCAATTAACAACGAGAAACATATCATGTTTGTTTCCAATCCCGGATCACTCCGATCACTTGAGTCTTAAACCATCTCGCCTGTGAAGCCCCGCTCAATATGGGCTGACGCTCGCGGGGTTCATCTTGTATGGGGAGGTAAACGTCGCCCGACTCACTTCCGTATTCGTGAGATGGAACGGTCAAGAACAACCCGGGTACCCAGGGCCTATCCGTCCCGGTCGGCGCCGAACGGGCGTGACGGCCCGGACAAGGGTTTGAGAAGCCCGGCATCTGTGACTGGACACCGGCTTTAAGATTGTCCTTCACTTTTTCTCTGTTGGTGGCTTTTGGAGTATATCATATGCCCTAGTGCACTTCTAGAGGTATGAGTCCCAAGATGTGTTTAAAGAGTTTGTGCTGTTTAAGGGACTGTAAGTCGATATTAATATATGATTAATATTGCTGGTCAAAATAGTCGGCTTGCTGAGTTTCGTTGTTCCTCAGGCTGACGCCTGAGGTAATCTGTCGTAATGTCTCATCTTCGTAGAAGAGAGCCACGAGGCGCCTGCTATTATTTCATATTCCAAGCTCCTTACACGACCATTAAAATAATCGGGCCCAGTAACATATGGTTAGGCGTATATGTTCAGTAGCGATATTGTTGCGTATGCAATTATGATCCTTCCCAGAAAATTAGGTTGAGAATTACTGGAAAGCATTTATGAAGATTTTTGATTCCTGTACCCTATACTATGAATCATGAAAACCATGAGGGGAATATTACCGACGCCTGTATTCAGAGAGTTCTACTAAGAGCAACCGCAGACTCGCCAGGCAATAAAATATATGAATGAGTAAAAAGTTCATACCAAATTCTCCATTGTATCCCCGTAAATGCACGCAAATTGCAGCAATGCTCGAAAGATATCACAGTGAGTTGTAAGGTGAGATAAACGCCAACATCGTATCGTTGGGCCATTGCTTTGCTTATGGCGTAACCTTGACCGTCAAAATCGTCTTACAACTCATTGCAAAACTCAACCCCGACAAATCTGTCTCAAACCTCATGAGAGATCTCGTCTGCTCGCGCTGTCAAAGCGACAGAACAAACATCGAGAATCATGCTTTCTAAGCAACGATACTCTTTCCGACAGCACCCCATCGAAGTTTGCGAAGCCCGCTGCCAGAAGATCGAATAACTTCCTGGCCGCAAGATGTTGTTTCGTTGACGCTACCAACGCTGGCTGCCAGCGCCTCTTGCTTCCCAACCTCACGGCCAATAACATAACCAGCGCCAAACCCCACCACCGATACAAGGACGACAACGCCGGCGCTGACAACCCATGTGAGAAGAGTCGGCGAGATGCTGGCTGGCTCTTCCATCTGGACTACCTTCTTCTTCTTGGTAGCTCGTGGGGCCGTCGGCGATCCGGAGCCGTGCTTGCTTCTTTCAGAAGTTCGTGAAGGCGACCTTGCGGGAGAGCCCCGTTTGCGGGGTGGAGATGGGGCCACGGACCGTTGGGCCCGTCTCGGCGGCTCCGTTGACAATTCCGACTCTGGTACGAATCGAAGTTCCATGGGTTGACTGCTGGGACCTACACCTGTGTTGGCATTTCTCTGAGCCTCTCCTTCATCTTTTGACTTCGGTAGCCCTCTAGCAGCATGTGCACAAGAGAGAAGAGTAGTAAGAGATGCACGAAGGGCAGCATCGTTCTCTTCGCGGACAGCTGGAGACATAAAGCTTGGACCCGCACGGTGGGGCCGTGTCTGTGATCGTTGGGTGAAGGATGGCCGTGTAAGACCATTATGAGGATAGGACGGAGGAGCGCTTGGAACAGCTGGAGCAGAGTCTCTTCTTTGCGTGGATGGATGAGTGAAGGCGTTTGGTTGAGGCCGAAATACAGGTTCGGTAGGTTGATCGGACACACGTCCGAGCGCGGTGACGTTATCACCATCCGACTCGGCCTCTGAATCCATATCCATCTCCTCCTCAGACCGCTGAGCGTTCTCAGTCGAACTGGTAAGCAGGCGATCATCTTCACTGTCGCTCTCATCGTATTCCTCCTGACTGCTCAAATCGGCGGCGCTCGCATTGTGAATGGCAGTCTGCTGTTGAGGAAGTGATCGTGCCGATTGCTGTAAGCGTCGTCGGCGCACATATGGATTCCCGACGCGCAGGCCGGTAGTAACAATCTCATCGCCGATACTCGACAGAGAAGAAGACGAGGGTTGCGACGCTACTTCTACCCAGGATTCTAAGGCGGTTAATGGACATACGTGTTTGACAGGTTAACCTACGTGACTTACCATCGTGGCGTCTCTGTTGGGGAAGCCCAGGACTCGATCTCGCTCCATTTGGAGTCATCCTGTTTCCTTGCCAACTTTGGCTTGCCTGGCCGTCCATATTTTCTCCTTTTCTTGTAGATAAGATCGAAGTTTGTTGGAAGTCAAGTTGTTGGGACACACGGTATTCGAGTTCCGAGGCTGAGGAGAAGAAGGCAGGGGCGCAGTAGCTAGATCAGCAGTGTAACTTCGCTTATCTTTGAGCTATGGGGTCATGTTATTCAGGAGCTACCGAAATTTTGTAAGGTAGCGAAGCAGAAAAAAAGACAGATCGAGTACAAAGTGAGGGTATAAAAAGATAGAGGTGGTAAATTCTTGGCTAGCGAAGTCGGGGCTGGGGGAAACCGTTGGTGAAGTAAAGGGTGGACGATTGCTTCTTTGTTACAGGCACGAGAGCACGTTTCGCTGCCCAGTGATAACGACTAAGTAGTGGTACTTATCGAGTGAGTGGGGAGACAGTGCGAGTGCATCGCACTTTAGTTGTGAGCATCCACATTCCTTGGTGATAGACATGATACTACCCAATTTAGTATAGCCGTACTGATGCCGTAACAATGACGCTCATCTCTTCGCACACTGTATATCTGTGATCTCGAGGGCGGTGAAGAAGCCGGACACAAGTATTGATACATCAGCCCCCGCCCCTACAACTGAGAATGCAGCACGAACATGCTGGTCATGAGCACAAGGCGGGGATTAGATCACCCAAACAAGATCGCAGACGACCTCCTAAACCAAAATATCATTACCGTAGAGAATCACAGGTTCGCTATAAAGGTAAAGGGGCTGGCTGAGGCTGCTGACCTTATCCTCTATTTGATGTTTGTTGAATGTTTTGTTAAGTTTGTTCACTACCTATGGACTAGTTTCACAAGGTACCTTAGGTATAGTAACAAAGTGGTAATGAACCTAAGTGTTTCGATCTTCACGGTCAACATGGATAAACAAAGACTCTTTGTTAAGTTATGGGCTAACGATCTGTCGACTTTCATGGATCTGCATTATGCGTGAAACACAAACCATGGAACGATACTGGAATCTGTTCCCTGTGGGCCTTGAAAGTTATGGCACAACCATCGTTGTGCGGTCTGGGTAGTCAATGGCTCAGTATACGGCACTCCAGCCCAGCGATGCGAACTAGGAACGCCTCGTTTTGCTGTCACAATACTTTGTTGGGTTGTGATCTGTAGACCTTGAATAGTCTTGAAACTGAGGACTCACATCTATATCTCAACTGCTGTAGACTGGCGCATCTCAAAAACATACCAGGTGACGCTCATGACTGACCTCCTTGATCTTCATTTCGCCCTTTCCAACAAATGCACCTCTGTTATCAGTGAAGACCATAATGTTTACTTGCTCACGCGGAGGAAGTACCTCTTCAGACTGGTCACCGTCCCCGCTGTCTCGGTCTGATTCGCAACTTGGATGACACAGCCGTCACACGCTGCGCAGATGAATCCCTTAAGTACACATTTTGATAGGCTAGAGTTTCCCCTTAGATCTGCGACAGTGGGGTTTAAAAGAACATTTCATCCCTGTGTTATAGCCCAAGATGATCTCATGCCCATAATTTAAGCGTTTTATCTGCCGTATCATATCTGAAGAACATATGATCTCGACAATAATATCATTCCACCACGAAAGATTCACTGATACCGTGCTTTCGCTTGAGATTCACTTGTAAAAATACCCCTATGACGTCATTGAAGGAAACATGATAGAACTTTTATTGCGCCCCTATAATAGATGTGGACTAATCCCGTTGCTACATAAATCGAAAGAATAACGGCAGTGGTATACTCACCAACATCAAACGATGAAACAGTGTACATGGTATAACAAATCATGGTGGTCTAGTCATCAAAGGCAGGAGATCGTCGTCAACTGGATCCGAGGTTAGGCATAGGCATCGTCGTGTCGTTTCGAAAAAGCCCCCAGGACCCTCAAGAGTATTCGCGAGAACCGACTTGGTCCACTCCGCAATGCCTGAAAGACAAAGGGAGCCTCTTCCCAAAGAGTCGTCAACAAATCCCTCAGAAGCCCACGTGGTGTCTGCCATATAGACAAACTTGATCAAAAAGCCAGAGGCACCAGAAAGATACCTTAGGAAGATGCCACGAGCCCACGGTCCCCTCAAGTGTAATAGCCCCCAGGTCTATCTCTGCTTTACGCGTGTGATGCGTATTCTCAAAGCCCACTCTCCATGATGGAGTTTTGTCTTGTATTGAATCGACAGCCCACAAAAGCCCACTTATTGGTAAACCCGCCAGAAGCCCTCGGTTCGCAACTGTTATGCATCAACCCACGTTTAATCGAAAGAAATCTTGGAGCCAGAGAATGTGGTGGGAGTGCGGTTAGCACCAGTGCCGAAGCTACCACCACGACCGCCACCACGGCCACGACCACCACCGCGACCACCACCACGGCCTCCGAAACCACCACGGCCGCCACCGCGACCACCTCCACGACCGCCGCCGAAGCCGCCGCCGCCGCCGCCCTGTTGAGGCCTGCTGCTAGCATAGTCCAAGCGAACGCTGCGGGACATGCGACCGTTACCGATAGGGGCACCGTTCTTGACCTCGAAAACCTGCTTGGCATCTTCAACCGAGTTGAAGCTGACATAACCGAATCCCTTGAGGTTACCGCTGTCACTGGTAAGTGTTAGTGATTGAAGCTTGGAAGCAAAGTAAACATT
Source organism: Fusarium algeriense (assembly GCA_002982035.1). Taxonomy (NCBI): domain Eukaryota; kingdom Fungi; phylum Ascomycota; class Sordariomycetes; order Hypocreales; family Nectriaceae; genus Fusarium; species Fusarium algeriense. Next base: position 91,874 of record PVPY01000568.1, read on the forward strand.
ACTTACGGATCAGTAGGGAGGCGAACGCTGGCAACAGCAGCGACCTCGTTGAAGAATTCACGGACAGTGTCCTGGTCGACATCGAAAGGAAGGTTGCCGACAAAAAGGGTATCGCTCTCAGGACTGACAGTGTCACCGTGACGCTGAGCGCGGTCGGCAGCGCGAGCCTGAGGGTTGGCATCAGCAGGACGAGCGTTGGCGTAGTCGAGGTTGATGGCTCGGCCCTCAAGCTCAACACCCTGCATGGTCTCGTAGGCTTTGGTGCAAGAGGCAGCGTCATTGAAGTCGACATAACCGAAGCCACGGCTGCGACCAGTACCCTTTTCAGTCATGACACGGGCGTTGGCAAGACCCTCAATGTGCTTGAAAGCCTCGTAAAGGGCATTGTCATCGATGGACCAGCTCAGGCTGCCAGCGAAGAGAGTAGTGGGCTCGTCGGTCTTGGTCTTCTTGGCATCGGCATCACCATCATCCTCAGCCTTGCGCTTCTTGGAAGGAGCCTCCTCGGTCTTCTCAATCTTGGCGCCAGCCTCATCATCAGAGTCGCTGCTGTCGCTGTCATCGGAGTCATCCTCGGAATCGTCAGAGTCGGAGTCGTCAGAAGAACCGACCTTCTGTTTGTGTGGTTAATAACACGTAGCCTTGTTAGATATAGTTTGAATGTACGAACCTTCTCAGCAGCCTTTTCGCTGGCCTTAGCGGCAGGCTTCTCCTCTTCGCTCTCATCATCGGAGTTAGAGTCAGAATCAGAGCCGGACTCGGAGTCGGAAGAGTCAGAAGACTCAGCCTTCTTAGAGGGAGCGGCAGCCTTAGCAGTGCCGTTAACCTTGGTAGCCTTAGCCTTGGGCTTCTCCTCCTCAGACTCGTTGTCGGAGTCGGAGTCAGAATCAGAAGAGTCAGACTTGGTGTCGGAATCAGATTCGGACTCGGAAGAAGACTCAGCAGCCTTGGCCTTGGCTTTGGTGGTAGCTTTCTTGGTAACCTTCTTCTCCTCCTCAGAGGAAGATGAATCAGAATCGGAGTCGGAAGCCTCAGACTCGCTCTCAGACTCAGACTCGGAAGAAGATTCGGGCTCGGCCTTCTTCTTGCTCTTCTTGGTGTCCTTCTCCTTGGTGACCTTCTTAGCGGCAGCCTTAGCAAGCTCCTTGGACTTGGACTTGGAGGACTTGGAAGGCTTGGTGATGCCTCCGGCCTTGACGGTGCTAAGAGGCTCAGCGACCTTGGCCTTGCTCTCCTTGGACTTTGTCTTAGCCATTGTGATTATGTAGCAGAGGGGGATAAGAGGCGGTAGAAAAGAGGAGGATGTCTAGTCGGGGGGGATAGATAGTAGAAAAATGGGAAGAGGGCGGATGCAGAAAGAAGAATTCGATTGCGACCTGCACTGGGTTTTAAGCTGGTGGTTGGAAAATTTTTGGGCTTGTAATTTTTTCTGCCGTCAAAATGGAATAGTGGGGCTCCCGAGGGCGGTGAAGATCTCTCAACTGACAGGGAAAGTGGTCTTGGGTTAGTGGAACAGGAAGGCCTGATCCTGCCTGAGAAATCAGGTCGCTTGTCATTGGACATTCAATTCACTTAGGTTGAGCTTCAAGCTACTCGACATACCAAACTGCCCATTGTCAGCCTTACGCGCCATCCCTCGCTTAATCCAATAACCTACTCACAAGTCAAGAAGGCTCAAATAGATCCGTCATGCCTACTCCCGAGTCCGAGCAGTTCAAGGCCCAGAAGCCGACCGTCCCTCCCACGTTTAACGGCGTCGACTACGATGATACCAAAGCCTTCAAGGCTGCCGAGGATGCCCTCATCCGAGAACAATGGGTTGGCGCTATGATGACTCGACTTGTTGGAGAGGAGCTGAATAAGTGCTACGTCCGAGAGGGTGTCAACCACCTGGAGAACTGCGGCCACCTCCGAGGTTAGTTGGCCTGGATATGAAGCTTTCCCGAGAGCTGCCGAGATTGCGCTTTGAGTATTCACTGACCATAATGACTAGAGAGATATTTGCAATTGCTGAAGACAAACAAGATCAAGGGCACCAAGTTCCTGCAACAAAACTATGTTGACCAGAAGGATCAAGAGCTTGATCTTGCTGCCAAAGTCCATACCAGCGACAAGATCGCCAAGCTCAACCATGGCCGATTCTCCTCATGAGACATTAATTGAACCAGGACCTGAGTTGGAAAGGAATTGAATGAATGGGCTGTCAAGATGAGAGGGCATTGTGGTTTTGGTATCATAGTTTGAGTTTGACAAGCTCGGCTCGCCAAAAGAGGAGAAGCAATCATCTGAATTTGTATGACTGTGTATATATCAGAAAGAAATGAATCAAAAGAAACCATAAGGAAACCTCACAGTTTCATCTATCAGAGGCAATTCATGGTCGAAGTTCCAGCTTTCGGGGGGATTTTGGCGCGAGGCTGACAACTACATCTTATCCCACCTCTTATTGGCTCTCCACCTAATGCACCTCCAAAATTTCTCTAGAACCTCGAGCCTTGTCACACTTCGTCTCCCACCATCCCACTACCGGCATTCATGATGTTCTGCACTCGGTGTCTGCGTGTCACCGCCTTACGGCGCTCACAGCCGATTTTTCGACAGTTTTCGACAACGACGCCTTTCCGTTCCGCCGAACCTCAACTTTCGACTCCCGTTACAGCACCCGGCGAGGCCCAGAAGGATGTCCCTGCTGCGCGATCATCATGCGCACCCGGAACTGTTCTCACTGGCCTGAACTATACTAAGGGTGGACAAGATCCTGTTGCAAAGAACGATGATGAATACCCGGAATGGTTATGGTCTTGCTTGGAAGTATTGAAGAAAAGTGCCGATTCAGCGGATGCAGATGCTGGTGATGAATTCTGTATGTTCTATACCTGATATCGTACCCAAGGTTAGACCATACTAACAACACTATAGCAAAGTCGAAGAAGCAAAGAAAATTGGCAGCCAAGCGCCAGAAGGCCCTCGAGGCTAAGCTGCTAGCCGAGGGCAATCTCGAAGCTCTGGCTCCTAAGATTCCTCTTCAGCGCCAGTCGATCAACATCCTTGGCGAGGAGAGCCGAGGAGTCGAACACAACATCGAGGCCGCACAAAAGCGAGAGGAACTTAAGAAGGCGATGCGCAAAGAGAGACGGGCTAAGATTAAGGAAACCAACTACCTTAAGTCTATGTAAATTTGAGATGGCTATTTACATCTGTATACTACCTACTTAGAGGGCTATGTAACTCAACTGTACCATACATGCCATATTATGGTATGAAATAAATGAATCGATAGATTCAAATCATGACCAGCATGATTCACAATTTACACCAAAGCTCCCTTACTGTTTGATTCGCGTTATATGTTGAGTCATATTTGATCTAGAATATCCAATCTATCTAAAAAATGCTATGCTGCTCATGTATAGCACAGCTTGGCCACCAAACTGTTCAAAAAACAGCTTCACAGGCCTAAGTCGTATGATGCTCACAGAGCACTTAAATCCAATGGCACGCTGCTACCTCGTCCTGCTCTATATTTTCTTGTTCCACCTACAAAGTCCCTGGGTTTCGGGAACAAACCTTCGTCTTTGAATTGCCACCTAGAGTCATTGATCACAATACGTGTCCCACTACCAACACCGGGAGTTTGCGCGGGCGAGTGCTTCGGGCTTGGAGATTTGGCTCCGTTGGCTGTCAAGGTGAACATGCTCGGATCCAACATGGACTGACGAAGTGATGAACCTCGAGAACGTGTCGTTGGTGGCGGAGGCGAAGGTGCGCTTGGGGGCGCTGGTACTGATCCAGAAGGCGGAGGAGGCGGGGGTGGAGGTGCAGCGCTTGGAGACGCTTGACCAGCAGCACGAATGGCAGCTACTGCAGCAAGAGATGGTGTCGAATGAGATGCCGCAGGCGGTGGAGGTGGGGGCGGCGGTACTGAAGATCGCGAAGCCGGCGACTGACTGGGCAGGGGAGGTGCCGCAGAAGGGGGAGGTGGTGGAGGAGCGGCAGGAGCTGGTGCACTGTTTGATGGCGGAGGAGGTGGTGGAGCCGGAGGCGCTGAGGATGGTGAAGGCGCAGATGGTGGCAGAGACATAGACGACGGCTTCCGTGATGTCGGCAGAGGGGGCGGCTTCTTCCCTATAGGAGGAGGAGGCGGTTTAGATCCCACTGGAGGCGTCTTTCTCAAGTTCGCTG
>PVPY01000569.1:480-40356 GCA_002982035.1 Fusarium algeriense
CGATCCTAGGTGACAAAAATAATTAGGTAATTTAAGGATAAACTTGGTAGGCTCTTTGAATAGTTTATTTTTATCTCCTAATTTTAGGTCCTACGTCTTCTGACACCCCAAGGGCAGGCAAAGGAGGAGCACCGCCACATATTGTCCTTTGACACCATAGGTACTCAAGCAATCTGATTTGCTTGCCGCGATTAGCGGCGGACCCGTCATGCGCTTGCGTGTGACGCAACGTGTAGTCTAAAACTAGCTGACCCCTGGCTTGCTGCTGGTTTTCGCAAAAAGCTTCAGCGTGACCAGAATTTAATCAAGTGCTCCGATATAGTACAACTTCTGTCTGGATCTTCTTTCTTCCATTCCTTTAAACAAACGCTCACCCTTCTTTGAGCCCGCCTTTTTTTTTTTGTTTTGTTTTCAGGTTCCCCTCCATTCGCAACTGGCGACAGCCTCATCCTGCAACGCACACGATCGATACGACGAGCGAAGTACATCGAGATATATACCCCCAGGGGAAGGAATCGCAAACATGGCACTCATATCGGCCAAAACGATCATAACCTCCGTCTCCCTTTTCCACCTCACTCTTGGATACTTCTTCATTACCAATCCAAGCTCCATCAATGAGCAAGCACTTGTGTTCATGTTGGGAGAAAGTATGGGGATGGTGAGTTCTTCATCACAGCATCGATGCTGATCGCGCAGTCTGCGAAAGCTGGTTGAGCTGACACGATTTTTAATAAAGCCTTTAGCGAGAGGTTTTGAGCTGCAAAGCCCCCCTCTCGCATTCCTCGCTGCTATCCTTATCTTCATTGGCTTTAGCGATTTGGTGTCGCTGTCCATGCCCGATGAAGTCTGCATGATTTTCCACTGGGGCACACAAGGTTGGCACGCCATTGCTGCTTTTTACCGACAATGAATGCTGATTGTTACATAGCACCTCTGCGATCGTTCCTATCTCTCGGTTTCGTTGCCTACATCTTCCTGTTCGGCCCATCATCTCCGATGTACGACAAGTCTCCTCGCGGTCACCTCTCCCACCCGAGCTCGTATAACCCATCATACCGCCCTGCTGGCTGGGGCGGTGATATGCTCAAGAACCGCCTGTTCTTTACCTTTATATTCATTGAAACCATGACATGGTTCTGGGTTTGGATTACCTTGCGCGAAGAGCGAGACGCGATACTGAGCAAGAAGTCTCGAAGACGAAGCCACTCACATTCTCTGTAGGAGACCGGCCGTTTTTACAATTGGATGACAGGGAGAAATTGGAGTTCGGTGTTCTTGGGATAACATAGCGAAACGTACAAAGAAACCAAAAGCGACTTTGCTGCAAGCCAGGTCTGAGGTGACGTTCGCAAGGGCTCTAGATCGTCTATAAAACTGAACAAGTCAACAAACAAAGCGCATCAAGTCATCAAACTTCGATCTATAACGTGCTGCTGAGATGGGCCAGGAAAGTTGTTTTGCAAACACATAAATAATAGTCTGTTAAGCTCTATCGTCTCATGATTGTATATAACAAAAAGAGGTATCCATAAGGGGCAGTGTACCATTCCACGGTTTAATGCATGATAACAAAGCTGGAGAATCGGAGAAAACAACACAAACAGAAAACACAAACAGCGTTGTATGTAAGAGCTTTTGGGCCCGCGATAAAGCCACTCCCCCTATCGTCCATGAAATTATACTAGTGTACTTCGTCAAGTCGTTGAACATCTCCATCAGTATAGTACTTGAAACTTTGATCAGGTCGCAGGTGTCTTCCCAGCAGTGGTCGTAGACGTAGATGCCGGGCCATCTGACTTGTTCTGAACGATGATGGGTGCTGGTTCTAAGCTCGGCTGAGGTTCATTCTCTTCAAAGATCTGCTCTTCGATCTTCTCCCCGGGGCCACCTATTACCGGGCTGAAAACGTCAACTTCCTCGATATCGTCGTCTTCTTCTGAACCCTCATCTTCCTCTTGAATGGTGATTTCTCCAGAGCGGCGTCCCAAACCAGAGGCACTAGCGCTGCGGGAATGCGAACCAGATCCACTATTGCGTTGGCTTTGAGAAGGCCCACCAAAATTATTTAGCGTCGGCCCTTTGAACAAATTCCGCTTTCGCTTGGCAAACATGATGCCTGATGCAAATGGGTTAGGCGATCCTGGAGCTTGTGGAGGACCATCAGATGGCATTCCTTCATTAAACATGTTCAAGGTCGGCGGCGTAGCTCGGACAAGACGAATGTTGGATGGGAAGGCGACAGAGGTGGGCGTAGCGGGAAGTACCTTGACTGAATGGTGTGGTGAATGCCCTCGTTGCAGAGGTGTCTTTGACATCGACGTGGAAAATGAGGCAGCCGAGCTCGTAGACGAGGCCTTGGAATGGGAGTGGTGGTGGTGATGAATGGATCGAACAGACGAGACGGAGGATGATGTCGACTTTCGACCTCGCAGTCCAGCTGACGACCGCCGAACAGTCGATCTTGGCGTAATAGGAGACGGGGACAGTGATTGCCGTTTGTACGATGTAGTGATTCTCGGTGGCGGGATTGTTGGTGACGCTAGACTTCCCGACGCTGTTCTTTGGGCACTGCCCCCAGCTTGTTGTGCCTTCTGGCCATTAGCCACAACTCCCTTTGGTAGCGAGGCAGTCGGCTGTGTTCCTGGTGAGGTTGAGGTGGGATATTTGCTTGTTTGTGGTCGTGACCCATCCTTACTGCTGGCTGTGCTTCCCTCTTTCTTATGGAGGTCAGGGGTGCTCTGACTTGTACGCCTCGCGTGACCACGTCTTCTTCTCGTTGCACTTTCGACGAGCCAATGTGTCATATTCTTCCAGTGGGATATCAGTGGCTGGCTAGGCCTCCTTCGTGGCCTTTCATGACCGCTGTGCTGGTGGTGATGGTCGTCGCTGGCATTCGAGGCCAATGCATCTGAAGTCGTTACGAGATGAAGAGTAGAGCCTCGAGACCGAGCACTGCGTATCAAGCCCTCCTTAGGTGGCGGAATAGGCCGGCGCTGTCGAGATGTTGAGACAGATCTTATCGAGTCCTTATCAACAGGTGGTGGAGGATGGTCGCCATCGTCGTTCATATCTCCTGAAACCTTGCCAATTTCGGGAAGTTGTGGAAGATCTGTTACAACATAGTCGACATAATGCGCGCTTCGTCGCTCGCTCCTGCCCCTGTTTCGGGAGTTTGACGGTTCAAGCCTCAAATGCCGTCCCATGCTGTTTGCCTCATTGACTTCGTGTAATGTTGGAGCCATTCTTTCCAGGCGACTAGATGCCGCGGATAGTCGTCGGATGCTGCGGCTGTCTGCCTCCCTTTCTCTTCTTTTCTTCTCCCTGCGCTGCATCTTACGTTGTTCCTTTTCCACCAAGAGGGCCCACCAGCCAGCCAAGGCATCGCACTTCTGTGCCAAGACGCTTTCGATCACTCCGTCAATATTGACACCAGCACTTCGCATCCTCTGTAAACAGTCCTTCTCCAGAGGCGTCGAGAAAGGTGGTGCTTGCTGAATATCGAGAATGGCTCGTTGTGTTGGAGCGTGCTCGGCTAAGAATGAATTGGAGAGAATTTCGGGCAGCGTCGGACGTAACAACGGCCTTTTCGATAATAACGACTTGATCAAGGGAATCGCTTCCGGGGGCATATTCTCGGGGAATTTGGGATCCTCGCCCAGAATTTTGGTCCGGGTAACGCTATCGTCGTCGTCATCGAAAGGGAGCTCACCACATAGTAGAGCGTAAAGAATAATGCCTAAACTCCAAACATCAACCTTTTCACCAGCGTACTTTTCGCCCTTAAGCATCTCAGGTGCTGAATAGCAAATCGTGCCGCAAAAGGTTTGTAAGTGATTGGTCCTTCCCTCGTACTCTCTCGTGAAGCCAAAGTCAACCAGTTTGACGTTTTCGTGTTTGTCGAAGAGGATATTCTCAAGCTTCAAGTCGCGATGGACACAAGACTGATTATGAACATAGCTAACCGCGCCGACAAGCTGTGCAAAGATCTTTTGTACTTTCGGAACGGGGAGGGGGCCGTGTTCGAGTAGATGGTTATAGAGCTCATCGCCTAATAGAGTCAGTTGGGAAATTAGATAAGGGGAGAGCGAATAGCTACCAGAACAATACTCGAGAACCATCCAGACCATGTTCTCTGTCACAATAACCTCGTATAATCTCGCAATATGTGGATGGATGAACTGTCGGTGGTGGTGAATTTCTCGAGCGAGGTTCGAGTCGCCCTTATTGGCGGACTTGAGAACGACCTTTCTTAAAGTTAGCTCACTCCGAGGACGAGTCGGCATTGTGCTGGGGGTAAAATACCTTAGAGCCATTTGTGAGTTTATGCGATGCGAGGTAGACCTTTCCGAATGATCCCTTCCCGATCAGCCGTCCAAGAGCGTAGTTGCCAACAGATTTGAGGTCATGGCTTGCGAACTCGCTGCAGATCAAAATTAGCAGGTATTCATTTGAGAAGGGAAAGGGCCATACTCAAGGAGCTCCTGATATGAGCGAGCAAGCTATTATGTGTTAGGTAACATGTCCCATCAAGAATCCACGGCAGAATTCGTCCAAATAACGTACCTTCGCCTTGCGCACAAGCTCGGCTTGTCCCTTCAAGGCCTGCATCCCTCCGCGCCGGATGCCGACTGGCCACGCCGCGAGGAGGGAGACCGAGTAGAGGTCGTGTACGTTCGGCGAGGAACACGTAGGAATCGGTTCACGTCAAGCGATAGCGAAGAGACGGTGGGGAGAAGTCCCGTTGGCGGTGACGTATCAATTGAGAACTGCGGCGGTACATGCAGAATGGTCGAGGCTGGGAATTAAATATGGTAAAGACAGACTCGTAACGGAGGATCAATAGTGGTATTTGAAGGAAGTCATCAAGTATCGCGTATTGCCAAATTCGCTGCGTTCAATGAGGTCGTGATAAAGGTTTCGTTTCGTTTCGTGCGGTGCTCAATCATTTGGTTGCGGTCAGATACGGAGGCGCCTAACAGGAAGAAAGCAATTCGCAAGTCGTCAAACAATGCACGGCCGCGGCGACTGAGAAAGGTTCCAGGTTCTAGACGAGAGGATGACACGGAAAATAAGCATAACAAGCGGAAAGAAGGGGAAGAGGAGATTCTTGGAGGTAAGGTGATGTGACAACTGTTGCACGGAGCAAGTTAAGGTTTAGGGAAATATTTTAGGAGCTGGAGATTGGATGTTGGTTGGTACAAGGGTACCTGTGACGCCAGCATCAGTTCACCAGCCAGGAAGTACCTACCAACCCAGTCAACAGGAGCTAACATCCCTAAATTGCTGAATTGAAGAACGACGGTTACTGAAAGCCATCAAAACTCCGAACATATCCTGCCTAGTACATCAATCTTCCATTCTCAGCTTCTAGATGATTGGCCATTACTGCAAGAAATCGCGACTATAACAATTAGGACGAATGGTTTCTTCAACAGGCGATATCGAATAGAGCGGATAGTCACGACCTTGGACAAGGGGATGAGCATGAACAGGGCATGTCCATTCGTCTGATAATGGGATTGAGGCCCTTTAATCAAAACATGCAGGGGTATCATTGTGCCAAAATTATTGGTTGTTTTTCCAACGTGAAGATGTCTCTTCACTTGATACATGCTACTGTTGTTCACCAAGTTTTATTAACCTGGAGGTTGTTTCTTCAAGGAAGCAGCGCAACGTCAACCCCAACTGTTCAATGTATTGCGTAGGCATTTATTTGCATTGTATCGCCGGACTGCTGCTTTCTGGGATTGCCATTTCTCATCGTTGTACGACGCGACCTCCCAGCTCCCCATACATTGACATCGAATTCTCTTACTGTATGAATAGATGCTCGAGATGAGATGGTCTCGCTATCGTATCCACTTTTATTTGTCATGCACGGAGGAGACTGATGAACGGCAAACCTGCCCCCACGGAGTACAGTACTGTACCAGTGTATCTATTGTCTCAACTCTCTTCCTATGGATTTATACAAAAACCAAGCGACATCTTATATCATTTTTCAACTATGCCAATAATCAGGGTCCACCCATCCCGCGTTAATGATAGTGGTGCCTCGCCCTATATCTGGTGAATTGTCAAGCTATGACGCTACCTCTGATCAAATGATATGACATGGCCAACCCGGGTATCTCTGGGAGTAAGTCCGACAGAAAGATAGGCGATTAGACTAGTCCTTGTGCGGCAAGACTGTGTTGGCTCACAATACTCGGAGCTGTCATTTTAGCAACAACGCTTGGTATAAGAACCATCAATCAGCACGCGACGTACGCATTCATGTCCCCGCTCCCTAGCTTACTACTAGCTAATGCTACAAAGAACCCGATTGATATGGGCCATGCAAAAGAAGGGATCACTGCGTTGCCCGCAACAGTCTTTGACTTGTCATACTGCTAGAGTTTCCTTGAAGACTCAAGGTCTGACTGAACATAGACGACAAATTTGTCACCAGATGCCAGATAACCACGGCATGCCTATTTGTATTGCAAGCATCACGTCTGAGTGGCTACTTACTTGATTTTCCTGGTGCTTAACCGGAGAAAAGTGCTTTGGCGAAAGGGACTATGGAACTTAAATCTCGACTGGAATGCAAAGATGAGAAAACCCATACCAACTGCCAAAGACCACGCGCTCTGTCGCAATAAGGTTTTCTGGGCATTCGACTCTCGGCGCAGCCATCATGCAAACGCGGGTGCCTGCGCCAGTAGCGTGCGCCCAGGACTTGATATTAAGGTTTTCTGAAGCTATCCAGACTTGGCCAGACAGCTTCAACAAAGCTTAGTCTCATATTCGCGACTCATAAGAGGCCACCTCTGGAATGCGAGCTTCATAAATCAGGGAATTTGCCAACGCAGTCCACTATCGGCTCCATTGGTGACATTGTTTCACATACTCAGAGTATGGTTTTTTGATGTTTCTCTGATTGAGGCTCGACTGGTACCCAAAACGGGCATGTTATGGATGCCTACCCGTTTGCCAAGCCGATTCAGGGCGTTGTTCCTGGCTAAATATGTTCTCAGCAACGTTATATTTGAGTCGATCATGTCCCTATCGGTTTTACGTCAGGGGTTGTCCAAAAATTTAACATCATTGTCTCACGGGTGTTGAACAAGGGCTTGCCAATACCCCTTCCTTGTTCCACCTCACCCATTACAAATATACTAAATATGGTCAACTACACGAATAGTTTCCTCGCGCTCTTGGCTTTCGTTGCTTTGGCCGAGGGATACTGGCGCATGTCATGCAGTATCATACAGACCGGCCGAGTTGACCCTATCATTGCCCCTGGAACTTTCTCAGCACACGTCCATAAGCTCTCTGGTGCAAGCAACATCAACATTGACTCCACTTTTGACAGCCTTCAGGCCTCAAGGTGTACTTCTTGTGAGGTCCAAGACGACAAATCAGCCTACTGGACACCTCAGCTCTTCTACCAGTATGCAAACGGAAGTTTCCAGATGGTCCCAAACGGTGGGACTGTTATATACTACCTTGGACGCGGAGAAAACAGATCAAACATCGAACCTTTCCCCCCAGGATTCAAGATGCTATCCGGAGACAACTTTGTTCGATCATATGACTCAAAGACAAAAACATACAGCAATTCCGGGTTTAAGGGTCGTCCCGTAGCAGACCGAGTCAGCTTTGCCTGTTTGGATAGCTCGGGGCCTTCAGCGGAGCGCAACTATATGTGGAAGACAGATTGTGACAACGGCATGAGAGCCCAGATCCATTTCCAATCATGTTGGAATGGACAGAGTTACCAATCCGACCAAAGCCATGTCGCATATATGTCCCAGATAGACAATGGCATCTGCCCTCCCAGTCACCCCCGCCAGCTCCCTCACTTATTCTTCGAGGTCATTTACGGAGTCAACAACATCGACAAGAGCAAAGGTGGCCGATTCGTGTTCGCGAACGGAGACACAACTGGTTATGCATTCCACGGCGACTTCTTGAATGGCTGGGATCCCACCGTTCTTAAGACTGCCATCAAGAATTGCATCAATAATGACAACATTAATGGGGCAATCTCCAAATGTCCTGTGCTCGCAGCTTCGCAAACACCGTACTTTGGCGACAATTGTCCGGAGATGGCGCCCTTGATTGATGAACCTGTTCGAGGCATACTTGATGCTCTTCCCGGCTGCAATGTACCTTTCAGCGGGCCTGGCAGAGCATCACCACCAGTGTGTAACTCAAAGCCAGCAATTAACAATCTAGGCGATGCTGGCCTCGGATCCATGTTTGATCCTGCTATAGGCGACACGGTTGGCTCCTGGGCCTTTGTTGGCTGCGCCCTTGAAGGCAGTCGCAGAACCCTGAATAAGTTTTCTTTGACCTCAAAAAGTATGTCTATCGAGTTCTGCACGAAAACTTGCAAAGCACAGGGCTATCCACTTGCTGGCATGGAGAATGGCCGCGAGTGTTACTGTGCGGGATCGCTCACATCGGGTGCATCGTACACCAAATCCTCAACGTGTATGTCAACACGCAAGATGACTTGCGCCGGCAACATGACACAATATTGCGGAGGACCAAACCTTCTCACCATCTGGAATGACACCTCATATACACCCCCCGCGGAGCTCATTGTTGGCCAGACAAAGATCTCAAAAGGCATGGCTACGTACTATGGATGTTACGCCGAAGGCAACACTGGCAGGGCGCTCTCATCCGACAGCACAGCGGACACATCCGGCATGACGAACGAGAAATGTGTCGCATTCTGCCAGGAAGGAGGCTATAAATATGCCGGCACCGAATACTCCCAGGAATGCTACTGCGGCAACGACATAGTCAACGGTAGCTCCAACATAACCGATATATCTCAATGTTCGATGCAATGCAAAGGTGACATATTTAGTTATTGTGGTGCAGGGAACAGATTGAGTGTATGGAAGATCAAGCAGCCTGATCAGCCTACGGGACCAATCACGGCACTCAACGGCGCCGCTCTTTGGAAGGGCTGTTATACAGATGGAGGGTCAGGGGGGCGGACACTTCCGAGTGCCTCATTCACAGGCTCCGCCGTCTCACTCAACACCTGCTATTCATTCTGCAGCAAGCTGAACTACCCGCTGTTTGGTATGGAATATGGACGGGAATGTTACTGCGGCTACTCCCCCAAGACACAGGCCACCGTTGCACCCGACGGCGACTGTAGAATGCCGTGTGCTGGCGATTCCACCCAGAAATGTGGTGCTGGCAATCGTATATCCATCTGGAACAACACACTATACGCTGCTACAGTCAAGCTCGAATCGCTTAACAGCCCACCAAAGTATCTTGGCTGCTATACTGAGGGCAAAGAAGGCCGCGCGTTGGGAGACGCAAAGACAACAAACAAGAAGATGACGCTGGAGGTCTGCTCAGCATACTGCTCCGGCAAAGGATACCCTTACTTGGGACTCCAAAACGGACAAGACTGCTACTGCAGCAAAAAGGGACCTTCAAATGGTAGTGTTGAGGCTCGTGCCTCGCAATGTAACGTCACTTGCAAAGGCAACAAGTCTCAGAAGTGCGGTGCCAGCAACAGGTTGAACGTCTACCGTCTGGCCAGAGTGTCAAAAAGCAGCAAGGCGAGATAAAAAGCTTTGGTAGCAAAACTATGTTGAGGGCTAAATATAAACTCTCAACAGACCATAAGTTGCGAATAACATATCTAGATAATTTTTTATACACTATGCCTTAATACCCCACCAATCATTACAGCATATTAATAACTGAGAGTTAGAGCTTATGGTATCTCCACGAGAAATATCAAGCCAACACATTAAACAGGCCCGATTAACTCAGAGTTCAGGCAGGGCCTGCTGCTAGGCCATATGTATGAGGCCTCAACCAAGGTGATCCTCTCAATTGATGAACAATAAACCTCCACAAACATAATTAGCAACCTTATTTGCAGCTGCCTGGGGTATAAGAAGTCATCCTAATACTCAATGCTTAGCTAAACCTTGACCTCCCACAACACACAACCACAAAATCGCCAAAACAAGGTTTTCCCTTCTCAAGTAGAAAAATTCTGATATAAAAACCCAACTGCTCACGCTTGTGTCCCCTCTTCAACAAGTCCAACTCAGCATAACAAACCACTAAGATCAAGAAGAAGACAACAAGATGGGATTGAATACACCAACAGAGTCCAAACCTTGGACTTACTCCGACAGGTTGAAGGTAAATGAATGAAACAGCATTTTCTATTGAGTTGCTAGCCAATGTGACGGAACTGAGAGCTGACCAAACTGCCTCAAAGGGTACCACCCTTAACTCAAAGACGACTCTTCCCACTAAAACGAAAAAGTCGCCTTCGAAAGCCTCAGCTTCAGTAAAGAGACTCCCAAGTGCGAAGGTCAAAGCTACCACAGCAGCCGGGCCACCGACAAGTTCCTCCTGGTCATCGAGTTCGACATCATCTAACACATCCAAGCCGACATCGTTTGGGGGATCATCCAAGAAGCCGAAAAAGGAGTCAATATCATCATTATTGGGGTCTTCTAAAGCACCATCATGCGACAAACCCAAGTCGACATCTTTCTTGGGATCCTCTAAATCGCCATCTTCTAAAGCGCCATCATACAGCGAACCTAAGTCTTCGTTATGGGGATCATTCACAAAGCCGAAGGAAAAGCCATGCTGTAAACCCGAGTCGTCATCATTTTGGGGATCATCCAAGAAGTCACGGGAACCGAAGTCAACATCACTTGTGGCATCAAATGCAAAATCGTACAGCGAACCCAAGTCATGGTTCTGGGGATCGTCTAAGAAACCGAAGGCCATAGCAGATACAAAACCCAAGTCGACATCGTTCTGGGAATCGTCTAAGGCAAAATCAAAGCCTAGTGAGATCGGATTGCAAGGAGAATTGCATGGTCTTGCGGTCAACCTAGGTGATCCCTGGATTCATATTCATGGGCGCAGATCCCACACTGATGAGGTCATAACTCAAGTCTCCTTTACCGATGGTGTCAAAGATAAACCCAAGATGTCCGCGAAGCAGGCGTGTCGACACGCAGACTCAGACAGCTTGTCATTTGATGCTCTATTTCCATCTAGAATCACAACATACTCCTTCAAAGCAAAAATTAACCCTAAGAAAAAATGAATAGAAGGGAAGAAGACCGGCAAGTCATTTGCGTCCAACCCATCACCCATCCAAATCCACAAGCGACGGTGATAGGACATTTTAGAGTTATAATGATTTGATGCTCAGCTCGATCGACCTGAAGTACATATTCACTGCAGCTAATACGAGTGTGACAAGGGAGTCTGGATTGACATGCACCTGCAAGAGACAGTATTGGGGAAACCCTGGCTTGAGAGCGAAAGTCAACAATGATGTAATTAAATTATTCCATAGAGATAATCAATGTCCTTCTGACCTTTTCAAACGCTGAGAGTAGCTACGTGTCGTGGCCCCTTGATACAAATAAGACCCTTGCGCCCAAAGCTCACAACTACATTGCGCTATGGGACAGGCTGCGTTTGACTAAAAGTAGGAGCTGATCTAGGCCAAAGATGGTACGATGAGATCCGTAGCGTCTTGGAACGAATTAAAGAGGAGGTTAGAGGTAAGTCATTTCATAACGTGCCAAACGACCATGATGTTCAAGGGTACCTAAAGCTGAAGACAGGCGACTCAGACATATCCCAATCGCTCTCCTTCTTCTCATCTCCAAAGATTCTCAGAGCACGATAAGCAACCTTGTACTTTCCAGCAGGTGCATATCCTCCATCAGCCATCTGTCCTGTAAAGGTAATGGCATTTGGGCCCGAAGGAACCCACAAGGCTGGGAACTTAGCAGGTGCTCCCACACTCTTGCCAGTTGAGTTACCATGAACGGGAATCAGTTGACCTTCTAGCTTAGCAGATCCCAGGGCGAGATTCCATGCTAGAGCAGGGGCAGGTTTCTCATCCGTAGCGTTCCGTCCTCTGATAGGCACAACAAATGTGTGATTTCCTGGTACGGGATTGAGGTTTGTATCATTGGACTTGGTGATCCAGGTATCATTACTGGCTAAGACACGGGAGTTGCGAAGAGAACCAGTAAGACCCTGGTAGGGAAGGGATAGGGAGATCCCCGTGCTATTGACAGCAATGTATCCAGACCAAAGTGCAAGACGCTTAGCATCAACGCCCTCAGGAGGAGTTGGCATGACCTCAATAGTAACAGAGTCACCAGCACTAATGTTAACCTTGGCTTCGCTGAACTCAAGGTTAGCGTGGGCATCCACAACTTCGTTAGGGAACATAGAAGTATACATGCTGCCATTAATAAGAGTATAGACGCTCTTAGTAGGAACATGCGAGATGCTAAGATCAAGAGCCTTATCACCAGTATTGTGGAGAGTAAAGTTGAGAACTTTAGTGAAGTGATCAGTATCGTTAAAAGACAGACTGGAATGGCTCATCAAGAGGATAGAGTAAGCAGCATCATAGGCTTGAATCAAACCAGCACCTTGTTGAGGCACAGGAGCGAGATAGTCGTAGGTCTTGTTGCCGTCGTTGTAAAGCGCAGGGTTGGCAGTCGAAGACAGAAGGGTCTCATACTCCTGAGGCTCAAGTCTTCCTCGAACCTGAGCAATAAGAGCGATAATAGCGGCGGCCAAAGGAGCAGCCATTGAAGTTCCGGACAAAACAGCATAACCTCCCTTCTTGAGAGGATAGGTCGAGAGAATGTGTCCACCAGGTGTGCCAAACTGGGGCTTGACATCCATCTCCCAAGTAGGTCCCCAAGAGGAGTAAGTGCTAACGGCGCCACCAGTCTGATTGTTCTTGTTCTCTATAAGAATGGGCTTCTTATTAGAGCGCTGAGACATATCGAGGGTAACCTTAGATCCCTTCTTAATAAGTTCAACCCATGTGGTACCGACCTTGGAGTCCACCATAGCAACAGCGCGGAGGCCATCAACACCTGCTTCTAAGAAGTCAAGGGCTACAGAACCGGATCCGACAATGTCGTTATAGAACATCAAGTACTTGGCGCCATGCTGCATAGCGTTCTGAGCCTTCTGAGGAAAAGTACAGTTTCCACGACGGATCAAAACGATATTTCCACCAAGATCAGGTGTATTGGCAGGATAAGGATCACAGCCACCGTTGGGTATAGTAGGGTCCAGGTTAGGAGTCCAAAGAGGTAGAGTAACATTATCCCAAGCAGCAGGAGTACCAGCAGTATAGCCAAAGTCAATCTTCTTACTGGAGTCATCGACAGTATAGTAAGTAATGTTAATAAGAGAAATGTAGTCGCTGTTGTCATAAGACGTAATAGCCGTGACCTTCTTGCCGTTAGCGGCAGCAGAAGCGTAAAATATACCCTGATCGCCAGAGTTACCAGCAGAGAGAGTACAAGGAACGCCCTTCTCCACGATTCGAGAGGCAATAACAGCCCAGGGCTCCTCAGACCATCAACTGGGTCCTCCAATTGAAGCAGTGATGATATCAGCGGCATCTTGGTAGGCCTGGTTGAAAGCGGCTATGAGAATATCGGTACCGACTTCTCCGGTGCATCCTAAGACTTTATAGGCACCGAGTTTGACTCCAGGAGCAGCACCAGTGAAACCATACTCGTTCTCTTGAGCAGCGATAATGCCAGCGACGTGAGATCCATGGCCCAGGCAATCCATTGGGTCATCATCGGGGTAGGCAGTGTTAGAACCATTATAGGCATCTCCAACGAAATCAGTACCAAAAGAAACAAGGTAGTCGGGACCGAAGCCACCACCGAGAGCAGGATGCAAATAGTCGATCTAACAAAGCTAGCCAGAGTTCCAAACTTATAAGTGCGCGAACTTACACCAGTGTCAATAACAGCAACCTTAATACCATGTCCGGTAATGCCCTTCTTCCTCAGCTTATCAACCTGAGTCATAATGTGGGTCGAGTATGTATCAGCTTTACTATGCAGATTACGCCTCTTGAGAGGAGCCTCCATATCAGGCGTACCAGTCCACTCAACACGTAGCTGAGGAATACTGTAGAGCTTGACAGGCCACATGTTCTTAATAGGTGGAAGCGCAGCTATCTTAGCGGCCATCTGCGCGGCAGTAGTAATATCGTTAAACAGGATCGAAACGCCCTTAAAGAGCTCATAATCGAGTTCTAAGCGGGTGGTGAACTTGACATCAGCATCAATTAATTCGTGAAAATCCAGAATATTCTAAAAATATTAGCGGGTTGATAAGTGCGTTTGTGGCCAAGGCGTACGTGATTTTCTTCGAATTCAAAGATGTAGGCACCAGGAAATTGGATAACACTGGTAGCCTGTTCAGTTGCTTCAATAGCAGTAGATAACCCTGCGAAAAGCAGAGCCGTCAACCCTAAAAGGACCATAATGAGCGTGGCCGGTAAGATAAGAGCGTGACTTAAAAAGAATGACAAAAGACAATAAAGAACCTGAGACAGTCAAAGAGTGACAGGATACCAGAACGAGTGGAAGAAGGGAAGACCTTGGCATATTAACAGCGTTTGAGCGTTGCATAGCATTTGTATAGGCTGTACGGCTTCCATCTTAGATACATTAACGGCAAATGTCTAAATGCAACTTCATCTATATGCCGGACCATGTAATGAGACACTGAAAAAGGTTAATTCTATACAGCTTTTTGTAAGGGTATCGAGCCGGCCAATTAGAGGTAAAGGCTCGGAGAGTGGTCGGCTATTAGTTATTCCGGGTCCGACCCCCTGAAGTTATCCCCAATTGCAGGAGAGGGCCCTAAAGTCTAATAACACAATAGAACCTATCTACTATCTTGAGACCACCCTGACTTATTTACCCTCTTACACTTTTATAATAACTGCTTTCCCCCGTTTATATTGATGGTGTATTAGAGATTCTTCACGGCTGCATTCTTCGGTCACGTGATTCGTCATGTGATTCGATTGATATTCTTCTGTTGCCTACGCTGAACTCAGTCACGGCTTCAGGTCTTTGACTTTCAACAGCCAAAGTCACCTGATAAAGACCAGCTCAAATAGGAATAGCGCACTATAAAACCCAAAATGAGGGGTTAAAAGCAGGCTAGATAGATGGAACGCAAGCAAGAAGCAATCAACACAATTAATTCACAATCTAACGGGTTTAACACAATCTTAGCTTAAAGTAATTTTAGTGTATTTTTGTTAGTGATTAGGTACCTAGGTAATTCCCTATTATTTCCAGATTTTTAGCTGGAGGATCTTCAGTTAATAGATCACTAGAAAAATTGCACCAATAACGATGTGTATCAGACTTTTTTCCCTGTATCAGACTTTTGTGCCCAACTTAGCTTGCTAAGTTGGCCACCGTCAGGTTGAGCCAACGGGTATAGTTTGCGTTTTGTATTGTAATTCTTCCTAAACACGGCACTAAGTTACCGCTCGGTAAGTCGGCACACAGCACAGCCACTTACTGTGCCGCAGCTGAAAGCAGAGCCAGGTCTAGACCAGATCCTTTCATGTCATGCAAGGAATACAGGCAACAACCTTGTCCAGGCAGAAGTTATGCTACCAGGATCCAATTATTACCTGTACTCTAGGTGTAATGTCAATGCACTCAACTTCAACGATTGTACAAATTAAAAATATGTTGCAAATGTCGCCAATTAAACTTTGGCAATTTCCTATCGCCGCCTTATTCGGCAACTCTCGGTTGTTCGGCAGACTTGCCGTGACATGCGGCTAATTCAGGGGCGTAGATCCAAGTCTAGCCAGGCCTGGACTAGAGTTTTCGATTGAATACGAGAAAACAAATCGGATCCTCAAAGACATTCACCACAGCCCTTGTTTAAGTGGGCACCTTTCGTCTGACAGACATCTAGACTCTTTCTTCAATTGGTGCTAGCGTAACAAATTGCTTTCTATACCATGTGTGGTCAAGCTATGGCCCCTAGAAAGATGTGTGAGCTCATTATCCCCTACATTATCCACATTCCGTATTGTTTCTTTAGTGGGATTTTGCGCTCTCTGTTTCTTGTTTCTTTCTTGTCACATTATGCAAACACTTCAAGATGGTAAACTTCAGGAGGATAAGTTCGCTTATCCTGAACCGTCGTTTTGCTTTTGCTTTTTCATTACTAGCTGTATGTGGTGCCAAGGGAGTACATCTCCATAATCACAGATCTTCAGTAGCACCAAAACGTATGCTACTCTTTTTCTTTTCCTTCTTTACCCAAGATATCCTTCTCCTTCTCCTGATCAGACTGCTCCTCAGCCACTGGGTTCCAGCCGCTGGCAAGCTACGAACACTAGTCACAGCAATTGCATCATGTCTTGTAACGTACAATGCCTTGCTTTGCGTTACCTCGGTTTCTTTCTATATTGTTGCAGGATCAGAGATCCATTGGCGCAATATTGGCTTCATGGCTGACCCAACCGCCCGAGCAATTATCTTGTCAGGTTTAACAGCTTTTCTAGCTGTCTTGGGTTTCTTTGCCTGCTTGAGCAGCATACCATTTCTTCAGACTGCTTTCTACACCCTTTTTGGCTGGGGTGCAGATATTGCCAACTTACCCATTACCGTTATTTGGCACAAGCTCTATTGCTTACGTCGTCGAATTGATTATGTGGAGGTATTACAGCGAGATGACCGACCACAATGGCTTGAAAGTGGTAGCAATTCAAGCCACGATACATACTTAAATGACAAGGATGGAGGAAAGTTCAGGTCGCCTTCAATTTCGCCATCACTTTCACCAAGTGGTCTCAGAAGCAGGTCGCCACTACAGAGATCCAGACCCAGACTTTGCAATTTTCTCCGTGTACTGCCCTATGTTGTTGTCAGCCTTCTTCTCACGGCGCTTTTCATTCTCACATTCATTCGGCCAAAAGACCCTTCTTTGATCTTCCTTTCCTGGACTACTGGACTTCTGCCTTTTGTCGACTTTGCTTCCTCGTCGCCATTCCTCGATGACCTTCCCTCAATATTTGGTAAAGGAGTACGCTGGGACAACCGAACTGCCCTTGCTCAACCCGTACCCCTTAGCTGGTTACCAAAGGACATACCAGCTCTCAAAGGATTTGAGGACTGGTACTTTGAGAAACCACACTATAGCGCTCAGTCTGATCCAACTAGGAATTCAAACTTGGAAAGTCCGCTTCGAGATTCTCTCCGGGGTCAACTAGAGAATATCAATATCCGTCATATAGTCATATTCTTCCTTGAAAGCACTAGACATGATGTGTTTCCAATTAAGAAGAATGGCTTGATATGGAATCGATTTGCAGAGACATTTCCTAACAAACAACTCCCACAGGAAGTCCAAGATAAGTTCGCCAACTTGACACCAACCGCGAACTTCATTACGGGTGACTACGATGATGGATTTCAGCACAAAAACACGGAACAACCAAAACGTGGGGGCATCCACTTCACAAACGCGCATACAGCTGGAACATACACTCTGAAAAGCCTGACTGCCACAATCTGCGGTATATCTCCTCTAGTTGCCGATTTCAATCTCGAGTACAGTCACCATTTCTATCAGCCTTGCTTGCCTGATATTTTCGAGGCAATGAATCAAGCAGAGAAGAAAAAAGCCAAAAAAGCCAACAAGATTCAAAAGGATAAGTGGAACTCCTATTTCTTCCAAGCCGCGAAGCTCGACTATGACTACCATTTTGATTTAATGGCTGCAATGGGCTTTCCGGTAGAGAATATCATTGGCCGGGAGTATCTTCGAAGCTCAGATGCGAAACACGGTGCAGTGACGCTAGAAGATATCAACGAGTTTGCGTTCGAGGAGGATCCGTTGGAAGACTATATTGCTGATGTCTTCGAAAATGCTGCGAAAGAAAACGGCCGCGTATTTCTCAGTCACATCACAAGCACCAGCCACCATCGTTTTCATATGCCGAAGAAGGAAAAATATACGCCAATGGCAAAGGGACTTGATATGATGTCTCGCTATGTTAATACTATTGGATATGACGACAGGTGGATAAGCAAGGTTCTCAATGTTTTGGATAAGCAGAGCATTGCCAACGAGACGCTGGTAATCTTTCAGGGAGACCATGGTATATCCCTTCCAGAGAACGATATTGCCTCGCCATATTATAATCCCAGCGTTGGTGTTGATCATGTCCCGTTGGTTCTGTCACATCCACAGTTGCCTTCGTTCAGCGTGGGAGAGGCTGTGCATTCCACCCAAATCCTACCGACTATCCTCGACATCCTCCTCGAAACAAAGTCGCTTGACAAGACAAGTCGCCAAGCTGCCATGGACTTGATCCGCAACTACGAGGGCCAGTCGCTCATCCGTCCCTTGAATACAGCATCTGGCCAGTGGCAGTTTACTGTTACCAATCCTGGACGTGCTATGCTTAGTGTCCGTGATGGACGGTACCCTGAGCGCCACCTTGTTGTGCCGGTAATAGAGAATGTTGATTGGAAACTAACAGATCTCGCCAAGGATCCACGCGAGAAGGATCCAGTGCAGGCAATGGATTTCAAGTCATTTATCCAGGGTGTAGAGGATAAATATGGAAAGGAGTTGGCGATGTGGGCAGAGGAAGGAGCTTTTGTTGCAAGATGGTTTGTCAAGGAAAATACCAAGCGATGGCGTTTTGATTTATGATAAAAAGAAGAGCATTAGAGCAGAAGTGAGTCATTAGAGGAATTAATGTCTATCTCGAAGATCAGTGCTTTGGATAGGAAGGCCAGGGCTATTGGATTGACGTCACAAGAGTGCCCCCCCAGTTTACGGATGGAACGAGACAGATTATGAGACCGCCACTCAGAGAGCGACCGGTTTCTATCAACCACTCCAAGAGAATGATAACTCTCAAACACTCAACAGTGAAGGGGGAAACGGGTCAAAATCCAGCCCTGTAAGGCTTTTTTTTTATGACCAGGGGCTATCCTTGTCCTGACTGGGTCTGTAACCAATCATGATTCTTGTGACACATGGAAATGCTCGGTCGGCTTGGCAATCCTAATGTGGCATGGTTAAAGCTGACATCTCATTATTGTACATGCTAACATTGTGGCCATAATTGGCTGAGCTCCGTGGAATTTCCGCGTCATCACTGGATTTTCGAGGAAAAGTTTATCCGTCTTTTGTTGTAAATCCGCAGCAGTGGACAAGCTTGGGGGAGAATTGGAAGAAGCATTGGAAGGAAGCGGAAATTTAATCGTGTTTCACGTGATTTGAGTTGATCACTGACTTGACTTGCTTAGAGTCGCAAAACATTTGACTGTGTATGAATGATTTAACGTGTAACATTTAGATGAAGGCGCATGGCAAAGTGTATTGAGCCGAGCAGAGCTTTTGTTATTGGGTGTCTTGTAATGTGAGGATCATGATCCTGATGAGGCAGAGTCGGGTATGGATCAACCTCAGGCATCGGTGCGATAAGCGGTTAGATAAGACATCCTTGTCGACTGAATGTTGATTGGGCATGGCCATCTTGGGCGACTGTGACTTATTGTTCTCAGCCCTATAGAAATGTTAACTATGGGAGAAACTCGTAATGATAGGCAGGTTCCCTCTTCTGCTCCGGTATACATATAATAACGGTATTTGCTGGGATAGAGCCGCTGCCTGAGTATATTTTGCATTACGTTTTGTTCTTGTCTCAATGGAAAATTCCGAAGCCTCGCCTTACCGCGGAGCGCCCTTTCCGACTAAATGGCGTCGAAACCATCCACGTTCAAAAACTGGCTGTCTTACTTGTCGCATGAAACGTAAGAAATGTGACGAGGTCAAGCCAATTTGCACCGCATGCAACAAGTCCAGGCAAGAATGTCTTTGGCCTACTCCGGATAAGAACCAACAACCAGAGACGCAGCTCGGCTCAAGCTCTAGAAGCATTATGGAAGCTGATGGTTCGAGCAAGCCAATCAACATCAGCCTTGGGACGACTAATTCAGGACCATCACAAGCCACAAGCACTCCAACTCCTAGGGTCGCTCCCACATATGGCAACCTCGCCTATCTAAACGATGATTCGCGGCGACTCTATCAGCAGTACCTGGATTGCACAGCCGAGATGCTGACGCGAGGTCCAAGCCTGGATGGAAACCCTTTTATCCAGTACTTGCTGCCCTTGGCTTCAAATGATGAGCTGGTGCTTGATTGTGTTCTGGCAATTGGAGGGGCTCATCTGACAATAAATGATACATCATCCAGTTCACGATCGGCTCGGAACTTGGAGGTGGCTGCTCGTGGCCATTATGCAAAAGTACTCTCGGGAATCCAGAAGCTCTTATCTTATCACACTGGTCACATTGTCCACACCTCAGACACTTGCATGGAACCACCAACTCCATCCCGTGTTCTTCTCGTTCTATTACTTCTTTGTGTTTATGATGTAAGCATGTCTAAAGTCATACTATTGTGGGTGCGCGGACGCTGACGAGTTACTACTAGCATGTCCAGGGGAGTTCCCGCGGTTCAATTTATCATCACCTCAAAGCCTGTCGAGAGTATATCACGCTCCTCTCAACTAGCTCCAACTCTTCTGATAATTTAAGACACCTGAGAGGCTTTATCTTGGAGCTGTATGCGTATCATGCCATCAAGCTTGCCATTTCCCCTCGCAGCTTCCTGTCAGAAGAGGTTGTAGAAATTGATGCTTCGGTACATTCGTTAGATGTTCTTGATGGGTATAAGTCCCGAGGATATCTACTCGGGTTCGGACAACGCCTGTTCGAGATGGTCCCAGAGATCTCACAACTTGTTGAAGCACGTCGCGAAGAGGAAAAGCGCGACAACATATTACCCACGACACTCGGAGCGCAATACAAGTCTCTTCTGTCACGCCTGCAAAGCTTTGACGCATACGAAGAGAATTCTAAGGGTCTTCGCCCTCATCAGGAGGGTGCCAATGCGACAATGATCTATCAGAATGCACTGATTGTGTATCTTAAATCAGCATTCCACCAAGATATGCTTGCCGATCCAAAGCTTGCTGCTGAACTTGAAGCACGTATCGATCATGTCATGCCCAGTTTCTACACATTATTCATTAGTGATTCTCCATATCGACGTATGCTTCTTTGGCCTGGCGTCATTATGGCCTCTTGCGCGAGGCGGAAAGAGCATGTTCAAGGTTTTCGCGCTGGTTTCGTTGCAAGGGCATCAAGCACACCTGGCGCTGTGAAAATGGGCGCACGAATTGTCGAACTGTTATGGGATGACACTGATACCCGAGCCTTTGGCCCGAGGGGTTTGTCTTATATCATGACAAAGCATGACATCAGCTTTAGTTTGTGTTAACTACAAAGTCTCAAGTCTCTGGGATCATAGATGATAGAACAGCATATGAGGTGAGGTGATGAGGGTGCCTTGTTTTAAGTAATGGTATACATATATATATAAAGCTTTCTTGTTTCCACCATGTGCATTATCTGTCTTGGAGGAGCATATGCGCACATGAGACAACAAATCTTAGACGGATACAATCAACATGCGTTTTCATAACTTGGTGTGTGTGTTAACTTGAGTTATCACATAAGCGACTCCTAAGTTGAAATGAAATCCCCTCATCGAACATTTCATCACTGGATCTATCACCGTCTCTATTATCACTCTTCTTTGGTGGCTCTTTGCTCCCCGTTTCTTGTTTGCCCTTCTCTGTCTCCACTATCACCCGCCTCGTCACCTTCGCCCCGGAATAGATTTTGAGAGTGGAAAAGAGACCGCGATCTGGAGGATTTGGAACAAATGAAGAGTTTGTAGTATTTTTCACATTTGGAGAAGCTCCGAAAAAACTTCAAAAGGTAAAGGCTGCGCCATCCGGTTGCCCCCTTGCTTGTCCTTTACTCTTTGTTACCTTTTCTTTCTAGAGAAACGATCAGGTCTTAGATATTATGTATAAAAATGCTTATTGTCTGTCTGAAAACATTTAAATATTATCTCTTTATCTACTCGATAATAGTATGTGATGTGCTAAGTTGGTGTGTGCATAGATATACTTCTAGCTATAGACTTCAACTGCAAATAACACATCAAGCTCACTATTTAGACATTATACCAAAATGCCTGACCAATTACTACAATATATTTACTGATAAAAAAAAACCTAGATTATGACTCTTTTGCCTCCCTTCAAGGAGTATAAGAAGATGCCTCCAATTCCTCGGCCAAGACAATCCAACTCAACACCACAAAAACCAAGGAAACCAAGATGGCAGCACCGAAAAGAACAGTCGTCAGTACGGATCATCACGACACATCTCGCGTCAACATATATATCAATTGTTTTCCGATCGACCTAGAAGCCGTCAAGAATTTCGAATATGATCTCAGACAAGAGACAAGCTACAAGGCCCTCCCTTCTTGCTGTACAAGATGAAATAGTATGCGATGTGCGGGGCTAAATATCTTCCCAAAAATACCATTCATTGACTGTCCAGGTTGGCATATTTACCACAAAAGAGTGAGAAAATGTCAGTTCTCAGTGATATATCTTCTTGCGGCGAGCCCCAGGTTGTAGGGTTACGTGCAGCCCATAGCGGAGCTGTCCATCCGTCGTTTTATTTCACATTAACATCAACTCCAACCCGTGCAGACATTATGAAGTCCGACTCAGCAAGGCCAGTATTACTCAAACACACGGCGTGGTGAAGCGGAACTCTGCCAGCAACATCTCATGTGACGAAAACTGAAGTCTAGAGCATATCAGAGTTTTCAGATTTTAAGAAATTTGTCCCAGGCCTTGTGGGCTTGTCTGCAACACGGCGGATCCTTAATATCAGTAGGTACTTCTTGATCAAGCATAAGGTCCAGATTGTTGGTATTTAGACAAGTTGGGTCGGCTCCTGTGATCCAGTTTGGACTTCTATGGAACTCAGAATAGTTCCTTCACTCGATAATAAAGTCAAAAGTTCATGCTTGTTTGTTGGCCAACGATGCACATGTATAAACAGAAGAATATAATTTATTCTTTATCTAACCAGGTGGTCATAAGTCTCCTGAGGCATGGGTAGCCTAGCCATTGGTTGTGTCCCTGGCATTTGCTGGGTCTCGGCATGTAATATCCAAGGTGCTGGTGTCAATATTCTGGCAATCGTAGACTGCTGGTTTTTTGCTTGGTACGTCGACCTTAATATCCTTGGCCACAATGTTGCTACAGCGCTGTAAGAGTGTCAGTTAACTCCGATGTGCGTACAGGTTTGGGATCTTTACATCTGGTGCACTACAAACAAGAGATCCGGCTCTGGGGTCGAATTTCTTTGAGACGGTTCCCCAGAAGTTCTTCATTGTAATATCTTCAATGGTCAAGTTTGCCTTATATCAATTGTCAGTATCAAGTAGCTTCTATATACCAAGAGAGCTTACCGGGAACTGGTTGCAAAGAGTCTGATTCTTCTGACCATAACATTGAGTGATAGTAATGGCGTTGTCGTTGTTCTCGTGATAGAACGTATCATATGTCACGTTCCTGACACGGCCGAGACCACCGCCTCCGTTTAAAAGATCTTGGAAAGCAGTCTCCACACCAGGC
Source organism: Fusarium algeriense (assembly GCA_002982035.1). NCBI lineage: Eukaryota > Fungi > Ascomycota > Sordariomycetes > Hypocreales > Nectriaceae > Fusarium > Fusarium algeriense. The sequence continues at coordinate 23,912 of PVPY01000569.1, forward strand.
CAAACCTTGATTCGAGCGCCATCGCTAGCATTTGACATGGAAATATTGTAGATGTAAAGATTCTCCACAATGTCGGTCTCACCCTTGTACTGGCCCAGAGAGCCAACACTGATGCCATGAGAGCCATTGCATACGAGATTCTGAATAACCACGTTGGTACTATTTGGCTTGAAAGAGACACAATCTGTAGATGTCAGGAGATGCATAAAGTAAATTGCGTCTATGCTTACCGTCGGTATTATTGATCACAGAGTCTTGTATAACAACACGGTCGGAACGATATGTGTCCCAACCATCAGAGTTGGCAATTTTGACGCCGTTGAGACTCTTGGCTTCAAGATCCAGGTCGCTAATCAACACATCGGTGCTGTTGATAATGATGTTGAACCACTGACTTATGTGAGCAGGGGAGTGTGTGTGTGATGTGAATGAGACTTACGTTAGGCGGGTTTCGCATTCGCAGATTCGACATAGTCAGACCGTGGGCGTCTTCAATGGTCAACAGAATGGGTCTCAATAACTAAAGAGGAGTCAGTGTCTTCTCGGTATAAAATAACTTTAAGATGTATTGCAACATACTGTCTTATTACGAGCCATCTCTTCCCAGTAGGCTTGTCCCTGACCATTCAGCAAAGACTCGCCCTTCTTGAGGTCTCCATAAATATGGATATCTTTGCCTCCAATCTTCCAGAACGAAGACATGTTCTGAAAGTCATATTTGAAGCTGTTGTCTGCCCAATAATATGGATCAGACTTGAAGGTAATCTCTCCGGTGATGATGACATCGACATGGGCGAGCCAGGACAGATCAAGTGGCGAACCAACGGTGTACTTCTGGTCAAGCACGATTGTCCCTCCTTTGTTGCACTTCTTGAATGCTTTCAGTATGCGAGGGGCGTCATCAACGTCCTTTCCCTTGCCAGGCTTGACATAACAGAAGTCCTTTCGAGATCGTGGATGAGAAGCAGGAAACTCTTTGCCTGTACCATAAGGTGCAGCTTCAATCTGAGGCCTCTTGGGTAAGTGATGAGATGAAGTGCCGACAGCTGATGACACAAGGGCCGAGAGGGCAGCCGCTGAAAGAAATGTATTGAACAACATATTAGTTATGATATATATAATGTTCACATTTGTAAAGAAGAGGTTAATCAATGGCAAGCTCCTGTTTTTATATTACATACGTCTTTCACAGTGAACCTGTCATTGGTGGAATAGCCATGTCGGATAATTTCGCTAATGTTCAGATGAGATCCACAGACATAACTCCACGTATAACATCGCATCTCGAACCACGCGTTAGTGACCCCACGACGACGTTTAAAATGCGGGGACACAACGGCACCATTCTTCAAGCTCCTTAGTCATTCGCTCATCTCGGAAGATCCCCCCAACCCCCAAACTACCCCAACATCAAAGAAGCCGAATTGCCAGCTTGGTAGCTTGGCACCCAGACTCAAATTTGATGATATTCGCATTTTATGCGGTAGCAATGAGATTTACGAGTCACAAAACAGGTCGCTCAGTTCGCGTGATCAGTATACCATCGCCTGGGTCTGCGCGCTTCGTCTAGACCTAGGGGCGGCTTGCGCCATATTAGACGAAGTTCACAAAGACCTGCTAAGGTTTTCGAATGATACCAATGTCTATACGCTCGGCAGTATAGAGCACCACAACATCATCATTGCATGCTTGCCAGCAGCCCAGTACGGAACAAACGATACAGCAATATGTCAACCCATCTGGTCCGTACTTTTCTATTGATTTTCCTGGGTTTGATAGTAGGAATTAGAGGCAGTAGCCGGGCAAGGCCGATATACATTTAGGCAACATTATCGTCAGGATGAGGGTAATGCAGCATGATCTCGATTGATTTCGTGGAAGATGATTTGAGTCGTCGGTGATAACCTGGTGTTGATCCCGCCATCTAGCTTTGTGTCGATGAGTCGTCGGGCGTTGTTGTTCATCTTAAGAGTGTCTTTTGAGAGTGATTTCTTATGTATTGAGAAGTTTAGTTGGATCAAGAAGAAGGAAGAGCATCAGGCAGCTCTTTATACTGCAGGTCATTATGATAACTAACTTTCAAGTCTAGAGCTTCATCCTAGGTAGCAGAATGGGCGAGGTGAATTTAGCCCTAATATGTGTTAATATGTATTCTTTACGTTTGTATTGCTTTTAGCTCAACCTTATCTCATATATAATAGCAGTATGATTTAGAAAAGATCGTTAGAGATAGAGAGATATATTATATAGTAATCCTAATAAAGAAATCTATATTACACCATAATTATAAAAGGAGGATTATGATATAACAGTAATAAATTATAGATATACCTTACTACTTAATTTAAATCCAATGCTCCTTTAAGGCTTTATGACGTTGTAGAAATCGGTAAACTTCATCGTAATTCTTGCAGTTATGCATCGCATCCCAGCCGTCACTACCAGGGATGCCTTTGGCGAAAGTTGTCTGCTGACCTTCCAAAGCGACATCCCCTGCGCACATGATACTCTGACGCAGATAGTCAAAACAGTGATTCATGTGCCAAGGGGCTTCACCATGTTTGTCGTCCTGATGTGAAGCTAACATCGCATACCCCTGGGCGATGCTGTACTGCGATACATGTTAGAATATAGAACACGAGATTAAGAACCAGATGCCTCACAGGCACTTGGACGTACTAAACAGTGCAATTGATGGGTCACCGAAGTTGTGACCACGAACATATCTTTTTTCTTGTAGTTCGATAGAGGCGTTGGCAGGTTGTTGTATACTTCGGGCCTCTGAATGTGGAGATAACCTAGTCCATCTTCGCGATGTAAGCCAGAGAAGCCATATCAGTGGTGGTCAGAGACTTGCCTGGGACAAGGCTAAGCCATTTATTCCTAGTCGCGTTGGTGAGAAACTTTTTTGGGTCATCAGGAAAGAAATCCGGGTCTGGTGTGAAAGTGGTGATGCGATGCGAGACTATGGGATGGTTGTATATCAGCAAATGCTCAGATTTAAGAGAGGGCATCCTACATTTGGGAACAAAGCCGGTCAAGTCGCCTACCGTTTGAAAATAAGGGGCTTCTTGTTTGGAGGAGATGGCCACAAGGAGGAGTACAAGTATCAAGAATAAAAGAAGCGTATCAATAAACCATTTACATCTTTTCCAGAAGATCTGTATGAGGTCTCGACGCGATTCATTATATAACTCGACTTGTTCCCTGGGATCACCTCCAATTGAAGATGTCTCGGCATCATCAGCTCCAAGGGTTTGGTAATGTGCTTGTGGCTCGGTCGACATTACTTTGTGATGACACACGTCGCGAAGACTTAGGGAGAAGAGGTACCAGGACAATTAGTCTAACGCTGTGGTATGAAAATGATTGAAACGTTTAAGCAAGTTGCCGAAGGAGTTGTGCGTAGTTTTCATGTTTGATTCTAGAATGACCCTGTGTTGTACGATCCTGGTTTGCCTTTGACTTTTGGGAACCTCGCGGTAGAATCCGAGTCATTCCGAGGAAATTCATGGACCAAGTCTAGCCGGGGTGGCGTGATCGTGATTGATGATATTATGGATCCGACCCCTCACAATTTGCTAAGGAAACACCTGTGATCAAAAGGAAATGCAGGGATCTTTTGTGATTGAATTTACTTCTACGCCCTGGCTTGGATCCCGCAGGAGCCTCGGGAGACGCATCATATTGACCCTTGCACGCTGTTCCCGCGTGATACGAGAGATAATGCAGGAAAACAATTGCCGAGCTCATGTCTCAGCCCGTTCGTTGCTGAAAAGGCATGAGGCCTTGTTATCACTCAAAGCGAGGGTCGGCAAGTGGTCACAGTCTGTGCAATTCTACAAGCTCCTCTGTTGTTTTGGCAAAGGAAACTGTTGCCTATAAGCAATCGCTCTCTGGCTTCCCATGAGAGTGATTAGACACCACCAATTCCCCTTGTTACCTTATCCATAAGCTGAGTAGAATGCTTCAATTTCGTTATCATTGAAATACTCAATATGCCTTTGTCCATTTCAAAACTGGTATGTTACGCCACTGCTCTAATAGTTGGGCCTGCTTTGGCGTGGATATTTAATGCAGGTCTACTCGTGAAAACTTCACAACTGCTCAGTCGAGCAACTGCACCTGAAGTCCATAAGTATGAAGTGCAGATCTTTTCTAGAGATCCCCTTATCTTGCACATCAGTGGTTTCATGTCAGACATTGAAATAGAACATGTTCTTAAAATTAGGTCAGTACCGTTACCAGAAAAAGGACCAACACTAATTAGCCATCAGTGATGGGAAATGGGAAACCTCCAAGATCTATCCCAATGGGGAGGCCTATGTGGATAGCAATATTCGAATATCCGAAATGGCACCAGTACCACGAAAGGATTCTATAACGCGAGGCCTCGTCAATAGAGCAAAGAGCCTTCAGGGTTGGAGAGGCAACAGTACTTTTATTGAACAAATGAAAGCGCAGCGATATCCTATCAACGGATTCTTTGCCTGGCATGAAGATTACGACGGGCGAATGGACATTGGAAACCGTGTGACAACATTCATGGTTTATCTCAATGATGATTTTACCGGTGGTGGAACCAATTTCCCTTTAATCAAGCGTCCAACAGACAAAAGATGGTGCGACATTATCGATTGCAAGGAGACTGAATATCCCGGCGTTACGTTCAAGCCGATCAAAGGTTCGGCTGTATTTTGGGAAAATATGTACCCCAACGGCTCGTTCCATCCAGATGTCCGTCACGCTTCCTTGCCAGTCACATCAGGACAGAAGCTGGGGCTCAACATCTTTGGGTGGGATAAGAACTGGACTCTCCCTCGCTGAAACACGGGCCATGTAGATATTCTGTGAAAATTAGCCAGAAATTGACTATGTGCCTATAAGGCCCCCAGTTTACACAACTGTTTTTCACTGCTGATTGATTTTGTGCGCAAAGTTCGGGTGGGTCACGTGTCCCACCACGTGATTCAATTGATCTAACGTCCTTTGACTCTCAACAACTGAACTCAACACAATTCCTCCCAACCCCGCGAAATTACCCCACGTTCATCCAACCCTTATCAGATCATGTCAAAGAGAGAGGCATGCCCGATCAAATTCCTAATCCACTCTTCCTGCGAGGCCGCGTGATTATACGGCTGCACGCTAGGGCGCAGCATCGAGGCAGTATATCTATTACGCTGTTAGCAAGAGGGATCAGAGGAGGACGCCAGGTCGGATAACGTACTGGTGAGTTCGCGACTTGGTCCCTTGGCGGTTAGTCTTAAGCTGATCTTCAAGTACAAGCGTGATAGATGATAGAAACTCGCTTTCCAGGTGGGTAAATATCATAAAACTGGACACGTATCTAGATGATTTAGAGGGCTTTCTACGAAGCACAGTCATCCGCTATGGCTCTCTTCAATGTCTCAATGAAAACCTCCTTACTAGGTGGCCTTCCCAGGAAGTCTCGAAGCATACCCATCATGTCAGGGTGGCTCCCTCCATATCGCAAAACCTCACACCTGAGCTTTTGCCATTTCGACCTATCCCAAGGGTTGTCTTGGAAGACAGACTGGAACATGTCTTGTGCAATGGCAGTACAGACGAGATAGGAATAATATCCGACGTCGTATCCGCCGACAAAGTGCGGGATTGAGCCGTGCCAATGCCCCGTTCGTTTCAGATCACCAAAATCCAAACTTTCGCACTCCTCACGCAGACGATAAAACGTATCCTGGAGGTTCATGGATTCAGCTTCGTCCCGGGATGTGACACTATGTATTTCAAGATCAAAAAGAGATATCGACCTCCAGTTATAAGATCAGCCCAGTTCAAGTCAATTTGTTTTGATAATTCATAACGATATAAGCAGATACATACAGTTGTTTCAAGTGGTAACTAGCGCGATTGAGATACCGATTTCGAGCCAATCCAACAAGAAGATGACTTGGAATCTTACGATCGGGAAGGGTCTCGGCCCGTAACTTGCGTTGGTGCCAGTCTCGGGAGTGTCTCGAGTCAAGACCAGTATAGTGGTAGCTCAATCGTTGCAAAACATCTTCTCTCCAACACAGATTTTCGAGTAGCATGCTTGGTATCTCGCCAAAGTCTGGAGGAAGGTTGGTTCCATGGAAACGGGCATATTTTGTCTTTGATAACAAGTTGTGAATTCCATGTCCCAGTTCTTGAATCGTCAGCAAGCTTCCTATAAAAAAAAATATAAAAAAAAGGACCAGCAGGATGCCGTACCATGAAACAGAGTCACTACCTGGGAATGCTTGAGAAGTATCGGTGTTTCGACGCTCTTGGTAGGAAAACAACACATTAAGATAGTAGAAGGGTAACACCTCATGCCATCAGGTTTTTCATACCCCTAAAGACGTTAGTTGGCTATATACCTGAATAACAGCACCCGTCTTAAACTTACACATTCATGTGTGACGTTCTGATTGCCACGATACTTGTTTTCTCGCCACAGTAAATCAAAGAATAGATACCCAATGAACTCGGTCTGGCCTTCTTCCCATACCGAAAATGCTCGAACCGTCGGATGCCAAAAGTATTGGGATCCTAGGTTAGGCTGGGAGATCTCAAGAAATTGAAGACCAAGAAGTGATTCGAAAACGTCCAGCATAGCTTCAGCCGTATGATGTAAGGGAAAATATTCAGATATTTGAACGTGATCTATGCCCCTTTCTTTCTCCAACTTTTTACTGTAATAAGCCTGATTCCAAGCTGAAAGAGTATTGTTCCTTTCCGGTTTATTCTCTGAGCTGGATACCTCTTCGTGGCGGCGCAACAAATTGACTTCGATTTTGCCAAGATCAATCAAGTCTTGTTTGAGACTATTTAGAAAGTCTTTTATGGCTTCTGGAGATTTTAGTAAGCGTCGTTGCGCTCTAAAGGCGGCATGGGAGTTGTATCCAAGGCGGGCTGCCTGTGCTCGACGTCTTGTTATGATGGCCTGCAACAGTTTGTCGTTTTGCTGGAGATTTCGATGATCCTCCAAGAACATTCTTTTACGAACGTCTGGTGATGTTGCATGAGTCAACAGGGCTACCGTGCCTCCGTTTGAGAATGGCACGAACTTGCGGCCGATGTTTGGACCATCACTCTCAGTAGGCCAGCGGATAGAATCATCGAATGGGACACCGTCCAACTCGTCCTCTGCAAACCACACACCATTCGAGTCATGAGCCATGTTCCGTTGAAAGTCCATTGAAAGCTGTTCTATCTCTTCTCCATTCCTCAGGTGTTGTTGAACTTCCTCTGCCGTCATCTGACCAAGCCCACATTCTTGGCAATCAAGAAGCAGATCATCTAACAGTAATTGTGATTCAGGATCTAGGTCCTCATTGCGCATTTTGACGGCTTGTAGAAGCTGGAAGAAATCATGTCGGGCTATCCAAGATGACTGCGCTTCAGACCATAGCCGTATGGCTTCCGAAACGATAATTTGAGTCTCGGCCTCTGGAGCAGCATATTGGAGCATGAAAATCACACCAATTTGGCCTTGATAAGAGTTGTTGACCGTTATGTATGGCTTAACAACATTGTCAAAACGTGCGCCGCCAGGTGAGATGTCTGCGACTATCTCGTCAATGACAGAAGTGATGCTGGAAATCACAGTCTTCATAGTAGAGACTATCTCCCCGGCGGGAATGATTGCGGGAGGCGACTGTGGTGGGATAGGTGCCATGTCACTTTCTGCTTGACTATGTTCGAAAATATGACGGGGCAAAATTCAAATGTAGACCAATATGGAAGGGGTGGATGAGAGAGAGAGAGGGTATCCCTTGACTTCCCCAGGATGGTGTTCAAGTCCTCGATTTCTTGACAACTTTGAGGTTATCTCATTTTAACCCAATACCGACGTAACTGCCGATAATTCGTAATGTGTTGCTGCCTATCGACAAGGTCATGATCTGAGAATTGATCTGCAAGACGGGATCACCATCAACAAAGGTACCCAGCAGTCATGATGGCGCACCCCGAGCAGATGCTAGAAGCAGCCGGCTGTTCCGGTATCCTACTCGGCATTTCGACGAGTTCGGCAAAAAATATCGGACTTTTGTTGTTGGTTACCTGAAACATTTGTCTGGGTCTGTTAGATAGCTTCGTCTTCGGAGTTAGGTTTACCGAGCTTGAAAGCCAATAGATGATCTTGGTTGAACCGGACAAGGATCATTTAATCGTGCCATATTACTGCAGGAAGTGATCCGGTCATCCGCCACGGCTTATTCAGTAGAATCGATGACGCGGTTCAGCATGTAACGAGTTCATGACTGCTGGTGGTTGTTTGCGAGCGGTATGTAGCTGCACCAGTCCTTGTTTGCCTTTTTTTTTTCAGTGTGACGCCTAGTCACAACACATTAGTGCTCCCAAGGTACTTTTGATGTAAGGCGTAGTACGCCAGAGTCTTTAAAGCGGCTCCAAAGTTGCCAACGTGTCTGTCGAGTTTGACTCACCAATTTCCCTCAAGCCCATAATACGCCACCACCAACGTTGACCAAAGTTCACTGACATTCTCTTGCTATAACAATGGCTTTGGTGAGTAGACCCCAACAGTGAGGATTGATTTTTCGATAAGCTGCCAACTAACCTTTGCCTTACTAACAGAAACCATCGCTGTCGCTCCTAGTCCCAGCTGGTATACTTTTGTTGAGCAGCTTTCAGTTATGGAACTGGGTTACCAACTCCTTGCCTTCTGTTAACAAAGGAATCGTCTCCATTTTCGGCGGTTCCCCGCTGATTTCTGATGATTATGTCTGCACCAATGAGTATAGCATCGAGCTTCTCTCTGTTGATCCGTTGGTCATATATGTCAATGGGTTTATCAAGGACTATGAAATCGACCACCTTCTACACAAAACGTACATCTTCGTTTCCAACCTTAACCTTCTTTCTTACTAATTTCATTTCAGGAAGGATGACTTCTCGCCGTCTTACGTCTATGACTACAATACCCAGAAAAACAAAATCTCCTCACAAGTCAACTCGACTTGGAGAAGTTCTACTTCTGCTATGGTTTCCCAAAAGGATCCTGTGTCACGTTGCTTAGCCAAGCGATTGAAGTCTTTGCTGGGGAACCTTCAACATCCTGACACAGAACGATTGCAAATAGTGAAATACGTTGGCGGAGAGCGCTTTCGTATGCACAACGACTACCTCCCGGTCCATCTTGAGGCTAAGCGCCCCGATGGTAGCACTAGAAAGTTCAACCGCCTCGTCAGTAGCTTCATCTATATTGGAGACGAATGTACTGGCGGAGAGACGTATTTCCCAGACATCAAAGGCGTTGGACCCGATGCTGATGGAGATAAGTTTTCGAGGACAGAGGATGGCATGGGCTTACTCGTGAAGCCGAAGAAAGGAAACGCAGTAATCTGGCATAATGTTCATCAGAATGGAACTGGCGATGACAGAATGGCCCATGCCGGTCTGCCTGTTCTGAATGGCACCAAGATTGGGATGAATCTGTTTGGCATTTACTATCCCGATGAACCACTTGTTGGTGGAAGCTAATTGTTCAAGCGACTAATGGTCCGAAGACTATATCTCGGAACCGGCATGCCCTGGCAATACAATGCATGTGACATACACTTAGCTATATAGGTCTTGAAGTTGGGATAAGGTTACTAGGAGGAGGGGTGGAGCCTGCGGCTTNNACTCACCAGGTCCAGACACACAGATAGGAAAACATAGTGGACCACGTCGCAAGCTAAGCCTAAGTGTGATGAATGATGTGTCATGTGATTGAACTGGAGAATCTGAGGTTCATTTAAAGTCTAAATGATAAGCGAGATTGAGATTTGCAGTTGTAACCTGTAGATGAAAGCATACGCATATTGGCCCATGATAACTTTGTACGAAGGCCGAGGATCATTTTGCGCGAACAAAAGAGCATGAACATTGCTCTTACATCAGGCATGAAAGGTGCTTGAGCAACCGCAACAGGTGAGACCATCCGTCAGTACCACAGTAGCTTAACAAACTACAATAGGGCAGTCAGTAGGTATAGCATCAAGTGGAATCAATGATATGAATACCGACGCGAGTAGCTGATGAGGTCAGATTTCGGCCCACTTCGTAGACTGTTTCGCGTGCAAGCTAAGCAGGACCTGACCCCATTCATTGCATAAAGATTCACGGTGATGCTCCGAGAAGAGGATCGTGGAATAGAAAGTGACCTTTGACCCGCTTTACGCTTGGACATAGGGGTCTAAAATGCCCAACCTTATTTTAGTGACGTAGGAACAGACCGGCACGACCCAGATCCTATTTCGGCTCGAGCTCACAAACGTAGATGAGCACATGATACACCCCCCTCCTCTCATCTCCACGTCGCTCGCCCCGTGCCGTCCGTCCGTGCCGTGCCGTGTCGCTGTCCGAAAGCTAGAAACCATGCAAACTCAAAAACAAGCCGTTGTGATGCCCACTGCCGAAGCTAGGTTGGTTCCGTAGATCCGACGTCAGGACTGAGCGGTTTGCACATCATGTACGTACCTCCCATTGTCGGCACTTGGGTGAACTACGATTGACAAGCTCGCCTTTGGAATCCTGTTGCGATTCCCATCTATTTGCTTACAACTTTTGTCCCTACGCTATGGCTCTATGGCCACGAAGGGGGGGGAAAAATGAACACTTCGATTGAGCCAACATCTCCCGCCGGACAAGCCACAGAGAGAGGCCCGTCTCAGTCTCTCCCTCAACGCACTGAGAGGGAAGAACACGTCCCCATAGGGACCTCCTATCTTCACGGCCTGAGGGGCTTTGCGTCTCTTCTGGTCTACATACACCATCATGTCCTCTGGGCACACGACTCGGCCTACAGTACTATTGAGCGATCTTTTGGCTACAAGCAACGACATCATTTCATCACCCTACCATTCATTCGCATCATCTTCAATGGCGGCCACTTTGGAACAGCAATCTTTTTCGTTTTATCTGGCTACGTCTTATCCATAAAGGCCCTCGAGTTCCATAATCCCCCCATACAAACATCTTCAAGAACAGTAGCAAAAAAGACCCAATTGATCCAACATATCCGCTCAGCTATCGTTAGAAGATGGTTCAGACTATACTTGCCTTTGTTCTCCACTACCTTGGCGCAGATGTTGGTCACCCTCGTCAGACTTAGGCAGTTACTGACAGGACATAGCACAATTGTTCACATGTTGGGCCTCCGTACCTCAGCGTTCGAGCCCAAAGCATCATACATTCAGGAGCTATCAGGTTGGGTTCGTGAACTGCTCGATTTCAGTTTCATCTTCAACCGTACAAGCTCACGGTGGCTAAGATACAATGACCATTTATGGTCAGTACCCCTGGAGTTTCAGGGCTCTCTAGTGACATTTGTACTCTTGTTAGTGGTCTATGGGGTATCGCCCTACCGTCGCATGGTCGTATACGTTGTGTTGATAACATACTTCCTTTTCCTGGTAACTGATGGGTTTCATTGTGCCTTCTTTATTGCAGGAGCCTCGATACGCGACTGGGAAACCTGGCCACAGAACGGACGCCCTCTCCTATTCATATCGACAACAAGATTGAGATTCATGTCGAATGCCCTCGTCATTTTCGGTTTATATCTTGGAGGAGTGCCGACTTGCATTACCTCCAAGTGCTTTCGGATAAACCCAGGCTGGCAGTATCTGTCAATCCTCTCATACTTGGTCAGATGTGATCCGAAATGGATTTATCTATTCCTTGGCTCAACTTTGTTTGTATCTTCACTGCGACACACGTGGCTTAAGAACGCTCTTGAGAGCTCTGTTTTCCGGTCTTTGGCGACTATCTCCTACACTCTTTATCTCACACATGGGCCGGTGCTTCAGATCTTGGGTGATTCTCTGTACGCTCTCGTTGCGTGGCCGTATGGACACCGGATGATGGCTCTTGAGGGCTTTGAGCCATTTCAAAATGCCTTAGCCCTGCCTTCTTACGGTCCATTGGGGTTAGAATTTTCCTTTCTGGTGGTTCAAGCGATCATGGCAGTCATCTCACTATATATTGCCTGGTATACGATGAGGGTAATCGATCGTCCTGCCATCCATCTATCGATGAGATTGAGTCAATGGATTGTCATTTAGATATATATTTGTGATATTTATAAATTCTTCCCATTTTAGTCTTCCTCTAATCCCTATATCACATTCTTATATACTGCCAATTTTACGAACAAACGTCGGTAATGTGTCAAAGGTAAAAGTTCTCCGCTTCCATCCACTCCATCACAAGGGCGGTCATGATTCTAACCCAGTCTCGTACTGTCGGCATATCTAAATGCTCACCATCATCGCTCAACGTATGCCACACCTCTGGAAATGGTGTTGGAATGATGTGCAATACATGCACACCACGCCGCATAAACGGAATGTGGTCATCTTGAATGAGGCTTTCGGTAAACCTATAAGCTGGTTTGTGTCTCTCGAGGAAGAACGGCTTCCTGGGCTGGGTCTCTAGAAGTTTCAAATCGCGCATTCGATGCTCAATATCAGCTACTCGCTCGTACACCCAGTGTGTTGTTAAGAAGTGAGAGGCAATGGTAGGCTCAGCCGCCCCAAGCAAATCGAGAAGAACCAAAAGGCTGATTGAAGCCAGTTGCGTTCTGAAAGCTGATGTGGGCGAGCGAGGGAGGTCCCATGCTCTAGCCAAGGACCTTGGAGTAACTTAGTATCAGCGGTTCTTGAGTGCGTTACAATTTTAGCTTACCTTGATCCATAGAGTGAGTCTTCCTCGGTCCATTCCAAGAATGCTTCTTCGCCATCTAATAGAAGAATTTGGATGCCATCGACGATTTCCTTGTTTCCAGACTTGATGTCTGCAGCTTTTTTGTCCCACTTCGACTTGACGGCTGCTTCAATGTTCCGCGCTATCTGCAATAACACCGCACAGGGTACTGCGCTATCGGTTGCTCCGACGAACCCAACTGGCGTGATCTTTGAATCATAATGGGCCGCCAGTGTGAGCCACGATACAGAATCATCTTCCACCCATGAAGGTCTTCTTCGGAAAATAAGATTAGAAAATGGGACTTTGCTATTTCCAATTGGAGTTTTGTCGGATGAGTTTTGCCACTTGATTGTCCATTCTGGCAAATGTTTCTCGAAATACTGAACAAAATGATGTTGGACGAAGGAGCTCCCCTCACTTCCGGGCACGCGAGAGATCAAGATAGGAGAAAGAAGTTCACCTCTGTGGATGTCTAGGCCAGCCCCTCCAGAGGGGATCTGGCGCAATGCCTCGTCAGATAAGGTTGTATATCCAGAGCCTGAGCCTAGCGTAGCCAAAAGCAAGCTTAGTGACGGAGCGAGACGAGCAAGCATCATTGTGAGAGACCGGTGAATAGTCATGGAAGAAAAATGTTTATTGAGTGCGATTTGAGTAAAGTGTAGAGTCAAAGGGGCTCACAACCTGGCTAGGGCGGGTGAATGACAGCCTGGCTTTTATGCGCCCCAAATTCTCAAATCTTGCCTGCTGATAGCGAACTCTATTCTGAACGCGAGAATTACCTTCAAGGCATTGTACCCCTTCTGAGACTTTCATGCTATCGCAGAATTTGTGAGGCTCGGCAACACAGCAGAGTGTTAATAGGATAGTGTGATTTTATAAATCTATACACTGATATATACAAATTACCTATATCTGGTTCTCCTCCTCCACTGGCTTGATATGAACCCGGACATTGCAGGTAATCTGCGTTCTTGTCTCGATTTCTGAGCAAAACTTTTCTTCTAGCTCGAAAGCTTCCTCTATAGTCCAGCTGCTTGGCATTATCATTTCCAGATTGATCAAGCTCTTTTGACCTGACTTGATTCCTATGACGCTGGCAACTTTTACTTTGCCTGACTCATCAATTTCTTCCAAAATCTCTTCACTATATATGCGGATCTCTCTCTTAACCTCCTCGTCAATACTATGGTCTACAAGTTCGCGCAAGGCTGACATCGTAAACTCAGCGGCAGGTCTTACTGCCATAAGGGAAATGAATAATCCCCCGACAGGGTCTAGCCACGCAACATTGTGAATTAATTTGCTTATGAGAATGACGCAAATTATTATCACCTCGGTCAAGCTATCGACCCTGTGATGGAGTGCATTTGATGCCAAGACCGTTGACCTACGCTCCGTTGCAAGTTTCATGGCTGAAGGCTTTGCGTCAGTTCGTCACCTTAGGAGATAGGGTTTGGACGGAGCAGCACTTACTTGCTGAATATAGCCATTCCTTTGCCACGATAGTTGCTAGAGAGATTCCTATGACGTATATGTGTGATAGAAGACCGCCATTCGTGCATGCAAAAGTCCCAACAGTTGCCTCTTCATGGACTAGTCCATAGGTGGGAGACTGCTTGCCACGCCAAAATGGCGCCAGTAAGAAGTGGAGGCTATTGAAACCCATACTGAGGCTTCCCATGAGAAGGATTGCAGAAACACCAAGAGCTCCTACACTCTCGATTTTCCCATGTCCATAGGGAAATTGACTTGTCGGCGGCCGTGAACCCCACGTTATTGCGACGAGAGCGAGAGTATCTGACATGGCATCGGTGGCACCATGTATAGCATCCGCCATCATGGTTTTTGAATTGAAGCCGTAGCCAAATACTCCTTTAACCGCCGCCATGGTGACATTGGTCAGAAGGCCTACTTGGGTAATGATAACGCCAGCATCCCGTTTTTTGGTACTAGTGGTAGAAGAACTGGTGGCTTTCTCTGGCCCGACAGATTTTTCTCGATGCTGGATGGAAGATGAAACCATAATTGCAAAAGTCTGAGGGACTGATGAAGAGGAGAACGTTAAGATAGAGCTGAAAGTATACTGAACTGGGAAAGAAGGAGATCAAGCGGGACGAAGCACAATATGCTATGGTGGACAACCAGGTCAACAAGAAGGGTGATCCTAACTTGAGACAGACTCTTGCACTGGTATCATTTGCACTGCTCCACCCTTCAAACAGTCTTTCTGATAATTACCGAGAAAATACCTCAGCTAGTAAATCAAGCCGATAGCTAAGGGTCGGTGATTCGGGGAGTTAAAGGAAGCTTGCATTAAGACCGATGTAGTGAGCAGATGTTGCAGCTCGATCTATATCTACACACCTATGTTTCTCTTTGTTTGACTTGATTTGGAATAACTTACCGTAGCCACTAGGATGGCAGTTAATATTTCATGTCGGTAGTTGTCTTTAATCTGTAATATTCTCTCACATTCTAATATAGTGCCGGATTCCCGGAGTTATTTTTATGGAAGATAAGGGAAAGACAAGCAAACTTTGTTTAGATACATAAGGATAACGAGCTAGCAACCACGTTCACAAAAATACTATGCAGCCGCACATACAGCCGCTAAAGCTAACCTCTATTAATGAGATATGAGACAACTCCACATACAAAAGTACCAAGGAGTGTAGAATGTAATTTCAAACTTAATAACACATATATGGTATTTCCCTAGGAGCTTGGGCCCTCTTCGCAATCGTGGCTTCCGGCATATCCAGTCATCCTTGTTAACGCTTACATACCCTTGTCGAGGACTTTGAGTGAGGGAAACAAAGATTCCCCTCAACTACACAGCCTTCAAGGGTTAGAATAGCTCGGAGAACAATCTTAAACCCTTCTCGTGATTAAAGGACTAAAAACAACATCGTGATCATAGTATCGGTGTCTAGTATAATTCCGATATCCGTTCGGGAATGTGTTTCGGCACTTGTTTTCTTTAGATATATATTAGCTACACTTTGAGTATAAATATTAAGCCATTCCCCCTACCGAAAAGCACTTATATCACCAACCAAGAAAAGTATCAATTGCAGCCATCTCTCCCAAGTCTTATCTATCTCTCTATTAAGCCTCCAAGCTTTACATCAAAATGCAGGTCTCCCAGTTCCTCGGCTTCCTCACTCTCTTTGTGGCTTCCGTTGCTGCACTTGCTCCTCCTGCCGTCGTCAAGACAGAGGCTTTGGAGAAGCGGGAGCTTGGTCCCCGTCAGGCAACCCGTATGTATTTATCCTTACCTTAGACGGTACCTTAAAGTGCATTTTCGATATGTTGCTAAAACCTTCTAGCCCCTAACTCTCCCAAGCTCTTTGAGGAGGAGGAAGAACAAGCGGAGTAGATTTCACCAACACATCAATCTAACTCACATATGAATCGCAAGTCGAGCAAACCGACAATTTCAATTACGACTCTACGATTCACTATGGTGTGGGCACTGCGAGGATGACATTAAGGGGACGCAAGTTGCGGAAGTTTCTTTTCCTTACTACTCTGAGCTCATTACACTCTTTTGGGATACTTCGCTGCTATTATCTATCCTTTAAAATAGCAAACCTTACAATAAATTCTGTCGACATAAATTGTAACTGTTACTTGAGTTCCTTCGCTTGATTTAACATCTTGAGAGGGAGCTTCCCAGTTTACACAACTGTTTTTTTCACTGACTTCACTGCCGATTTCGTACG
>PVPY01000570.1:0-15626 GCA_002982035.1 Fusarium algeriense
GGTTGTATTGTAGTGGGGCGCGGGGCGTGGGGCATCGAGCCACAATAACCAACCAATTGTTGACCTAAAACTCTGATCTGCAGTGAGTAAGAACTCGTCGATTTGCAATGCCCATCTCCAGTCTCTCAAACTTTTAGACTAGCCTCCCATTTTCTGTACGGGTTTGGTACCACCAGAGATCCAGACTTCGACCCCTATGTGTTCCGGAAATTTGAGGACCTTAGCCGGCAAACCAATCGCTCATTAGTGCCCTCTCTTGGTCACGTCTTTACTCTAGACCGCGTATTTAATGGGCCCTTGCCCGGCGTCACTGAGTTGCCACCCAGGCGAGGCGGTTAATGCTAGATGCAATCCAGAAGCTGCACCTTAATACAGCATTACATTAAAAACGAGGCACACACACTCGTTGGTCGAACCAACCACAATTGTTTTCCGATGCCCTTTGGTGCGGTTAAAAATGCAGTGTAGCTCCGGCTGTCTTGGATCTCGCGCTTAGAATACCGTGGCTTTACAATGATCCTAGACAGCATATGAAGCTCAAAAGATGGTCAAAGCCCTACTCTGTAAAACACAGCTAATATCGGGCCCCGCCGATGTCCCTCAATTTTGTGTCCAACCTAGCAAGCAAGGTTGGCTCGCTAGTCCCCACCCCATGAGCCTATGCGTATGCCCTTGGCGCTGACATGTGATGATAAATCGAGCTCTATCACTGCCCTATTCCTTCAGCGCTGCAACCACTATCCCTTTGATCGGCATAGCCCTTTTCCCAAGCCACGTTTAGGGGCTCAAATGGATAAGTGCTTATCAATTTACTAATACATCTAAATTATTTCACAAATTCACAATAGTCACTATACCTAGTGAACTCTATACCTAAGCTGAATGCAGCTAAGATACAGATAAGGGACTGGCCTTATAGTGCCTTACTAACTTAGAACTTTGTAACTATTCTGTACGTGGGGTTGAGTGCACCTAGCTACATTGGATAAGGGCTATGCGGGTCAAAGGGATAACCACGCGTTGCGTCTTTCTCTCAAGGGTCACGTACGTTATTGCATCCACTTAGTTACCCTACCAACGCGGAGCAAGCCCCTCCATATTTCACAAATAATATCTCTAGAGTCCCTGTCAACTCTTGTGCTCGCAGACGAGCCAAGGAGATACCAGAGTATTAACACATCACATCACAATGGACCGCGGATCGATCTACTCTGCGCACGTCTACGAGCCGAGTTCCGGTGAGAATAGAGATGCTCGCCTACAGCTTCAAACGCAGCTCGAAACCTTCATTCTTGACTTTCGGCTTGACAACAACTTTGTCTACAGGTTTGCGCCGATTGCCCACGGGTTACATGACTTGATATACTGACGCTTCGACAGAGATCAACTAAGAGAGAACGCACTGCTAAAGAGGTACTACTGCGATGTCAACATCAATGACTTGATCGCCTTTAACGAGGAGTTGGCGCATCAGTTGACATCTGAGCCAGCCGAGGTCATCCCTTTGGTAAGGACTATGCAACAGCTTAATTCTCCAACTTCTGACGTCCCGTAGTTCGAATATGCTTTGATGAAGTGCACCCACCGCATTGTCTTCCCTCACGAGCCCAAAGTCGACATCCCCAAGCACCAGCTCCTTCTTCATTCTAACGCAGACGATGTCTCCATCCGCAATCTCGATTCGATGGCTATTGCTCGATTGGTCCGGGTACCAGGTATCGTCATCGGTGCCTCCGTCATGTCCTCAAAAGCAACAGAACTTCATATACAATGCCAAAATTGCGGACACACAAAAGCCATTCCTATCCTGGGTGGATTCACTGGTGTAACTCTGCCCCGACAATGTGCTCGGAGCAGAATTCCCAACGATCCCACGCCGAGGTGCCCCTTGGATCCGTACTTTGTCGTACACGAGAAGTCACACTTCGTCGACCAGCAGATCATCAAGCTTCAGGAAGCACCTGATCAAGTCCCCGTTGGAGAACTGCCAAGACATGTTCTCATCTCAGCCGACAGATACCTAACAAACCGGGTTGTTCCTGGATCGCGGTGCACTGTCATGGGCATCTTCTCCATCTACAAAAATAAGGCCTCCAAAAACTCATCCAACGGTGGCGCAGTGGCTATCCGCACCCCTTATCTAAGGGCAGTTGGAATCCAGTCAGACATTGATCAAGCAGCCAAGGGCAACGCCACTTTCTCAGAGGAGGAAGAGCAAGAATTCTTGGAGCTGAGCAGACGGTCCGACATTTACAACGTCATGGCTGCTTGTATTGCTCCTTCAATTTACGGACACCGGGACATCAAGAAGTCAATTCTCTGCCTCCTGTTAGGTGGCTCAAAAAAGATCCTCCCTGACGGGTTGAAACTTAGAGGCGATATCAATGTACTACTTCTCGGTGATCCTGGTACGGCCAAGTCTCAACTTCTAAAGTTTGTCGAGAAGGCAGCACCCATCTCTATCTACACCTCCGGAAAAGGTTCATCTGCCGCCGGGTTGACAGCGTCCGTCCAGCGTGATCAGTCTACCCGCGAGTTCTATCTTGAAGGTGGTGCTATGGTTCTGGCCGATGGTGGAGTAGTGTGTATTGATGAGTTTGATAAGATGCGAGCCGATGACCGAGTCGCTATCCACGAAGCCATGGAACAACAAACCATTTCCATCGCCAAGGCCGGTATCACCACCATTCTCAACGCGCGAACATCAGTCCTGGCTGCTGCCAATCCCATCTTTGGTCGATACGATGACATGAAAACTCCTGGAGAGAATATCGATTTCCAAACCACCATCCTGTCGCGTTTCGACATGATTTTCATCATCAAGGATGATCATAGCCGCGAAAAGGACGAGAAGATGGCCAAACACGTTCTGGGTATCCAGATGAATGATTGGGGAGCCGACGAAATGGTCGAGTCTGAGATCCCTATTGACAAGATGCGAAGATATATAACCTACTGTAAGACGTAAGTTGCTCAGTTCCTTTTGGCTCTTCCGCCATGTATACTAACCTCTCAAAGTCGCTGCGCTCCTCGACTCAGCCCCGAAGCAGCTGAGAAGCTCTCCTCTCACTTTGTCTCTATCCGTCGCCAAATCCACGACGCCGAAATAGAAGCCAACACCCGCTCCTCTATTCCCATCACAATCCGTCAGCTGGAAGCTATCGTGCGTATCACCGAGTCTCTTGCCAAACTCACCCTCTCTCCCGTCGCCACCGAGGCGCACGTCGATGAGGCTATCCGGCTATTCCTATGCTCTACCATGGACGCGGTCAACCAGGGCAGCAACCAGGGTAGCCGTTAGTTGAACGACGAGGTGAACCGTCTCGAGACTGAGCTCAAGCGCCGTCTACCTATCGGATGGAGCACAAGCCTGTCCACACTACGGAGAGAGATGGTAGAGGGCAAGGGGTACAGTGAGCAGGCGTTGAATCGAGCACTGATGATTCTCCAGCGAAGAGACATAGTCATGTTCAGAAATCAGGGAGCACAGGTCTATCGAAATGGAGCTTAATCTGGGAATTATTATGATGTAATAATGTAAAGGGCTTGGTTGGTCATTTTAAGTAGCTGTCTTGATGATAGATGGGGTTAATGGGTAACGAGGACGAGATCGTCACGACCGCTGTGTGCAAAGAAAACTATTCAAGTTCTAAGAATTTATAGCTTATCTTGCATTTCCACATGCTACTAAAATCATATCCCTCTTTTTCATCGGTAGGTATGTCGTATACACTGACGCACCCAGGATAGACAAGTACCTCTAGAACACGTTTTAAAACAGGAATCATGTGTAAGAAGAATATTATCGTACGGGATATCACGATCTTGTCAATTGAACACGGGGCTGTTGGCGAGGGTGCCCAGGCTCAGCTTTATTACTGCCGGTCATTATTGGTATATGCAATGGTGAGGGGCGAATTCAAGTGCATACTGTTAGTCGACGGCAAACTGTCACATACACCCCAAGGGATAGAGAATAGAGCGTAACCCATGTCGAACCCACGGTGCCTGTCTCGCCTTGCAGGAGGTAACAATATATATATCTGCATTTTGTATGGGAGCGTAGCTGGTCGCTATTGGACATCCAGTAATTCCTGATACTACATCGAAGGAAACATCCTAAAAGACATTTCGAAGAGCATCTGTGGCTCAACGGCTAGACCAAGGTATATAATTACCCAGCATTGAAATAATGGTTTCGTCAAAGGCAAATGGTAATCGATCATAGTCTTATCTCACGAGTGAGATTGTTGGACGAAATAGCAAACATCCATTTAAAGCCTACATCAGATGAATTGATAGAAGACAAGAGGCAGTTTTAGGCTCCCCAGTGGTTCCGTAAGTTCGAACGCCAGCTAACAAGGTGTCAGAACTGGTGGACTACACAGTAGCGTACAGGTTCAGAGGCTCTTCTGCTCTTTCTGTGTTTTACTTAAAAGCACGATTGTTAGCCATCTACTTGTTTGGAGAAAAAGTAAGGGCTAGTATGGGCTATTTGAAATGCGGGCACAAATATGAGCAGTATACTGCACAGTATGGGCTTGTGGAAACGAGGATGAGAAGCAGGCAATGTACGTAAGCATCAGTGACTAGTGTGCCCTTTCGGTTGAATAAGGCGCCGGGCGTAATGGATTGTATTGTATCGTATCGTATCTTAAAAGTTCAACTATCAGGCGCTCTTAGCACATGTACTTTTTAGAGCTTCAATTTCGAGTACTCATACCAGAGCTGTCTAACAACCGCGCAATGGTTTTTATGCACCCAAATGGACCAACATATGCAAACCCTGCATGCACCACCTTGAATGCGGAATTTATCTAAGCGCCGTCTTGCACTTTTTCCCCTGTTGGCCTTGTTCATTGAGGCTCAAACGGGACGGGCGAGCCCATCGGAAGGCTGTGCAACAGGATACACACTTATGCGTGGTTTGTAAACGAATAACGAGCGAATCTAGTCTCAGATGACCTCGGTAACGTTTTGTTTCGGCCCCCACAGAACAGCGACCTTGCCTCTTACGGGCCGAACCACCCTAACACGTGGGCTACAGGGAGATTACTTATTCAAAACTTGGTGTGGACGCTGTTGATATCTTGAAAGATGCGGATTTAGATTAGTTCTTGATTGGACGATAAGTATATTCGATATCACGGGGGTGTTAATTGGGTGTCAAGACTCAGCGATTGCCTTCGCTTCCAGCTTCACCGATTCGACATTCACAGATAATTGGCCACTCAGAGATGTTAACTTGCTACAAGATGGTGGCTGCGTCTACTGATATCCAGAGGCAGCTCGGAGCCAATATAACTCATGATTCACCGCTTTATGAGATGATGAAGACTGTCTCGTTTTTAGATGTAGAGTACTTGTTGATCCTGACGAAGGGAAGACGTCCGCAGGATGGCCTCGGCGGGGTTGAGAACCGTGGTGGAGGAATGAGGTGGATTGACAATTAAGATGGTGACCAGTGATGACTATTGTGCCTGTACCGTTGGGTATCAAGTCTCGACTCGCTGTGCGACTCTGCCCAAGCCTCCAAATAACTTTGGTGTGGGGGAGGGGGAAGGCTTGTCAAGGATGATCATGCTCAATAAGTGATGCTCAAGAGTCTAGACGATAGACATGGAAGTCTAGATCGCGAAGGGCCAACCTTTGAAGCCGTCTATGTTCAGGGGCTGTAGACTCCTAGGCGAGACCTCAAGAGGTCCAGTATAAGCATATCCCCGGCATTCCAGTGCAATAGAAATCACATCTCTGCTCTCAGTTAAATAGGCCAATGTCCAGTAGGTCTCCAGCCGTATAATATCATTTCGTTTCTCATACGCGCCTCTCCGACTTTCGCATATGCCCGAATAAAGTTAGCTTAATTGCCCGGTGCAGAATCAGTCAAACTAGCCAGATTTTAGAGTTTTTTCCGATATGCACCTTTGATGACATTAAAAATTCCATTACCTAATAGCTGCAAACAATGAGAACAATGTGCTGGTAGGTAACAGCAGTAGACGTTGTTCAGAAAGCACGTAGCCATCTATTCATCCTGGATGCTCGTCAGCGGTCTTATAGCGGGAGAATTTACGGTGAAAACCGCAAAAGTCTCACCTGTGCATGGCTTTCCTGACCGTCAAGGATAATGAGTCTCTTATCTGACGTATCACGAGGCTCTGTTTAAGGTAGATGGACGTCTTTCAACCACTCGAGAGCTATGTGGGATCTTTAATACGTAATAACGCGAACTAACTGGACCGCCTAGCGACCACCAAGCCCTATTGGGTGTATAATGATTGTCCTTCAGTAGTCGCTGCTTCTACAGGGCGTCATGACCTTATGTGAGCCCACTATGACAAGCCATGTGCTGTCCGACCACAAGGTTGCGATGGACTAAGCGTCGACCTTGGCGGGGACTTCCTCCTCGTCATACTCCTCCACGCTATAGACGTCGTCGTCGATGACTGCGTCCTGATACTGCTGGTACTCCGATACCAGGTCATTCATATTGGACTCAGCCTCCGTAAACTCCATCTCGTCCATGCCTTCTCCGGTATACCAGTGCAAGAAGGCCTTGCGGCGGAACATAGCAGTGAACTGCTCGCCAACGCGCTTAAAGATCTCTTGGATGGCGGTCGAGTTACCGACAAAAGTGGACGACATCTTCAACCCCTGCGGCGGGACAGAGCATAGACTCGTCTGCACGTTATTGGGAATCCATTCAACAAAGTAAGCCGAGTTCTTCAGCTGAATCTTGTGCATCTGGTCCTCCACCTCCTTCGCAGACACCTTTCCGCGAAAGATGGCAGAGCAGGTCAGGTAGCGGCCGTTTCGAAAATCAGAGCCCGTCATCATGTTCCTGGGGTCAAATAGCTGCTGGGTAAGCTCGGGGATAGAGACAGCACTGAACGAGTGCGAGCCACGGCTAGTGAGGGGCGCAAAGCCAACCATGAAGAAGTGTAGGCGGGGGAAGGGAACCTAGACGAGGAGGAGGAATGCTTAGCCACAACATTCTTTGATTACAGCGATATGTGCCTAGATGAGACGAGTCTTCCTACCAAATTAACGGCCATCTTGCGAAGGTCAGAGTTTAGCTGTCCAGGAAAGCGCAGTGAAGTTGACACGCCAGACATGACGGTTGATACGAGGTGATTAAGGTCGCCATAGGAAGGATTCGACAGCTTCAAGGTACCCTTGCAGATATCATACAGAGCCTCATTGTCGATACAGAAAGTCGCATCTGAGTTTTCAACCAGCTGATGGACCGAAAGCGTGGCATTATACGGCTCCACGACGGTATCAGACACCTTGGGAGACGGTACTACACTGAAGGTAGCCATCATACGGTCCGGGAACTCTTAATAGGCGGTTAGAACTGTGAGAGACAGTGCATCGAAATGTGCATCACATCAGTGGTATCAATCTCACCCTCACGAATCTTGGAAATCAGCAGCGTGCCCATGCCGGAGCCCGTACCGCCACCGAGCGAGTGGGTGATTTGGAAGCCTTGGAGGGAGTCGCAGCCTTCGGCCTCGCGACGGACCACATCCAGTACTTGATCAACCAACTCAGCACCCTCTGTGTAGTGGCCCTTAGCCCAGTTATTTCCGGCGCTCGAGTGTCCAAAGACAAAGTTGTCGGGACGAAAGAGCTGGCTAAGCGGGCCGGAGCGCACCGCATCCATTGTGCCAGGTTCTAGGTCAACGAGCACGGCACGTGGCACATACTTGTTGCTGGATGTCTATGCGAACTCAATCAGAGGCCGAGGATAGTTTGGAATGGGTTACGCAATATCGCGCACCTCGTTGAAATAGACGTTCATGCGCGCAAGCTGTAGTTCGGAGGTCCCACTATATCTAGATTGATGTGTGAGAAGGATGAATATTCAGTGCCGTTTCGAATGGGTTGCCTACATGCCACTGCTATCCAAACCATGCTCGCCCGAAATGGTCTGCCAGAAGGCAGAGCCGATTTGGTTGCCCTATTGGGGTTAATATGCCGCATTAGGAAGAAATGAGAAAGAAATGTAACGAGAAGGGCGTGATACTCACACATTGGCCAGCTTGAAGATGCACCTATAGCGAAAAGGGAGTTCAAGGTTAGTTTGTAAAGCTTCCAAGGCATGATTAGAAGCGGACTCACAATCTCACGCATAGTGAGCTCAATTCAGCAGTGATTGTTATTAAGCGCCGATGAGATAAGTCTGTTCAGCATGTGAGAACAAAGGACAACGTTGAAATGTTGAGAAGGCGGGGTTGACAGTGAAAGGCGCGACGACTGGTACGTAACAAGTACGTCGATAGCCATGATATGACAGTATCCAATAAGATCATATACTGCCTTACGGGCTAACCCCTAGGCAGAGGGGTAACACGCCTCCTGTTGGATTGCGATGCTCAAAAAGCCTCCATAAGCATATCTTGTTTATGAGCATACGGCCTTGAAATGCTGATGACGCCATAGAATGATGGCAAATTAATTAAGTGACTGTTCCAAAACTGTTGAGAAAGTGCAACCTCGTACCTCGAGTCTTGGCTTTAGATTATCACTACTTGATGTTTTTCTCGTACTCAGTCTAGTACCCATTCATACTTCTGGATTAGTTCTTAATTAAGTAAATCATTTTTCGCTATAGAATAAATTAAACTGCCATTAGTGAGCATTATTATAAGAAATAGTACTAAACGTCTATTCTTCCGTATCTGCGTCCAGGAGCTAGGCTACGTCACGATGTCTGTGCCAACAGCAGTGTTACTTACAGTAGTCAGCGAACAGTCCCAATGAGGCGATATTGGAGCGGGTGTTGGATGCTGATAGAGTCAGGACTCATTAACTAGTGGCCACCTTTCTATTGCAAATTTGTTTAATTAAATCTAAAGGTTATCTTGCGATGCTCGACGCTATTCCAGTACCTGCACCAGCGAGAGTTTTACTCGGCTGAATGGACTATCGTGCTGTGATACTTTCTAGATAGGATATTGATTCTTGGGAATAGCGCCCGTGACGAAAACAGTGGGGGGTTTAATACTGTTTATTTGCAAAGAATCGAGACGTGGCATCGTTGGTGGAACTAGAATAGCGGGGTTGTATATTAATGTGCAACTTGTTTATACCATGGTTGAGCGCCCTATTCCGGATTCGAGCTACAGAATAAATAACCTTAGAGGGGCGCAGAGGTTGTCTGCCTTGTTCACTTGCCAAGGATTGGGCCCAATTTTGCTGTACAGGTGACTCGAGTGGCGGACGTTCGCATGCGAACTCGATGTTGCACTCAGTCTCCGATTGAGACTTGGTGGCGTTTCTGTCATCCGCGTTTTTGGCGCTTCGATATATAATATGAGCAAGACGCCAGTGATCGCTTGATCCAATCCTTCTTTCTATAATTCTTTTGGGTTTAAAACTGAGACAGAACTATGATTGGTAAGCAACGACGTCATTCCATCTCCGCGGCATTGAAGCCTTAGATCCCACTATGCTTCTATCATTTGAAACTCGCGCCCGAGCTGCATACGCCATTGTTAGCTAATCTTTTCCGCGTACGCAGCCTACCCAGCCTTTCGTAAGCAGATCCGTCGCACTTGGTCAGGCAGAAACCCCGGCCGAAGGGCCAACCCTGTCTACAGCGACGATGAAGCCGCCAACCCTAGGCTCTTCCACGAGGGATCGCCGTTACTTAGCGTACCACCCGTGAATGGGGAGCGCCATGAATTAATTAGGCGCTTATTTGATGGCACAAGCACGCCTGGCAAAGACAGCCCGAATTGTCTGATCAAATGGCCAGCAAGTGCTTTCCATATCACCAAAGTTACGCTGATGAGCAGTAAGGATGTCTCTGCTGGCTGATTGAACTACGACTTAATTAACGCGATAGACTACGTCAACGCCCTTCTCCCATTCGTGCCATTGGGTATCATTGCCGGCGTGCTTGGTTGGAGACCTGCGGCTGTGTTCTCGCTGAACTTCATCGCCATTATTCCCCTGGCAGCGGTGTTATCCTTTGCTACGGAAGAGATTTCCATCCCACTTGGTGAAACATTAGGAGGACTGCTGAATGCCACTTTTGGCAACGCGGTTGAGCTCATCGTAAGTATCGTCGCCCTAAAGAAAAACCAAATCGAAGTCGTGCAGTCGTCAATGCTTGGTTCCATTCTATCCAATCTTCTTCTTGTCATGGGAAGTAGCTTTCTTCTCGGCGGCCTTGTCAACATGAAGGATGACTTAGGCAACGGCACCGAGCAGACCTTCACCAGTGCGATGGCACAAACAACATGCTCCTTGTTAGCGCTGTCAGCCGCCTCAATGATCATTCCCGCTACTGTGAGCAGCCTCCCAGAGCCCAGTCCTCAAAGAACTGTGATAGAATTAGTATCAGGAAGAACACTAATGTCGACATGTAGCTCTACAGCATCCTCGACAGCTCGGATCAGCATGGTAAAACCGAATCCATCCTTTGGCACTCACGCGGGACGGCCATCATCCTTCTTATCCTGTACGCCCTGTATCTGTGCTTCCAGCTGCGGACGCACAAGAATCTATTCAGCGAGGGGAGCGGTGGAATTTCCTCCCTTGACGAGGAAGGGGACGAGCCTGAATCAGTAATGAGTCCTTAGTCTGCTACAGCGGTACTGGTTGCCGTGACCGTTGTTATCCCCTTCTGTGCAGATTACCTGGTTGGCAGTATCGACAGCATCGCCAAAGAAGCGCATACTAGCAAGAGCTTTATTTGCTTGATCCTGATCCCCATTGTCGGCAACGCAGCCGAGCACGCCACGGCGTGTGTGATGGCTGTAAGGAATAAGATGGATTTGGTGAGTGGCAACCTGCTTCTTTACTTGGTTGTTTTATTGTGAACTGACTGGTTACGTGGAAACGAGGCCACGGGTGTTGCAATCGGATCCAGCATCCAGATTGCGCTGCTGGTTACGCCGTTGCTGGTTGTCTTAGGTTGGGCAATAAATGTGCAGATGGGTCTGAATTTCAATATTCGTGAGTTATCATGAGCACATAAGCAACTTTTAATACGCTTGCTGATGCTTGGGGCAGTTGAGACAGTTATCTTCGCTGTATCTGTTCTAGTCGTGACGGGCACGGTGCAGGATGGGAAATCTAACTATTTGTAGGGAGCCATGGTGAGTTTATGTTCCCCTATGCTTCTATACCTACAGCGTACTAATCAGGCTGCAGCTTGTGGGACTCTATATTATCATCGCTTTGACATTCTGGGCTATCCCCACTGGAGTTTTGGGAAAAGCTACGGGCTGATTGCCAAGTTGCCATTATTATGCCCTGTGCAACACTTTTTGGTTATCCATACCTTGTTGGTCGATCTATCGGGGAGTGCGGGAAACATCGATGGGCTTCGCGAGGACCCAGTCGGAGACTAAGGCGACTAAGACCAGGAGGATCTAGCCGACCAATTATAGGAAATTGGAGGCTAACCTCTATTCAAAGCGGGAGAACCTTGCTCATCATATTCGATAACCTCATTTCAACCTTCCACCGTAAATTAGAACGAATTATGTCCGCTACTTCTTGCAAAACGTCCAGACAATCTCAACCAGACTGCTTCTCGTCTTCTTTTCATCAAAGACCTGGCCGTGGTCCAGATTTTGAAACCAGATCACATCCAATCTATCACCTTTCTGCCCGAGATCCATTAAATCCGTAGTTTCTAAGGTCCAATTATCTGACCCCAGCAAATATGCCCGAATTGCTTTCGTGTCGATCACACTGTCTTTGCCGGCCAAGACCACAGTCACGGGATGATCTCGGATGTCCTCCTTCCACAATAAGTTATCAGCCCAGAAGAAACGGCGGAATAGCGTATGAGCTATGCCTATATCCTTGGAACCAAAGTAGGAGAGTAGATACTCATTAGGTTGACTTGGCCGTCTACATATCTAAAATATTAGAGTTTAGCCAGTGTCATCAGTCTCTTTGGGGATAGAGCTGGCATACAAAATTATAGGCCACGTCAGGTAGATGAAGTAGAAAAGACACGGGGTCAATAAACAATGCGGGGCCAACATACTGCGAGATCTCCGGGCTACGAAGAAGTTGCGCGGCAACCACGCTTCCGTATCTTGCCACCGTCAATGTCAAATGGGTAAGGGAATGGAGTCACTTCAGGAGTGGTACTTACGAATGTGATACCAAGACACACTTCTCCCACCCATGTGCGGTGAATATGCGACGAACCTCATCGCACATTTCGTCTTTTAACATTGCCTCGTATGTTATCCTAGAGCTTACAGACATAATTTCTATAGCTATGATGCCAACCTGCCCATCTAAAGAATTCCCGGCAACATGTGTATTGATATCGGCTAAGAAGTTTATGTATGGGTAGAGCCCCACGCCGATGCCGTGAATGAATAGAATAGGCAGCCTTGTCTTGGACGTATGTGGACGGTGCCAGTAAGTAAGGCTGTTTGCATGGGAGGTGCAGGTCGCAAACAGAGTGAAAAGACGTAGGGGAAAGGTGGTGAAAAACTGCGAAAACGACGTGCGATGAAAGTTGAACGAGTGGTATCGTAAAGAGATAGACGCTATGGTGTCGACAACAAACACGCACTAGAGGGTAGTACGAACAGAGTTAGCAACCTGGGGTACATGAACCAGTACTTGGGCGTATAGTCATGTGAGTGACTTACTAGATACCACGTTAAGCTCCGATGCAACATCTCTACCTTCTCGAGAGTCAACCGGAGGCATTTGGCGTTTCCGCGGCCAGGCTCTAGCTTCTTGCCCAGCAGCTTCTCTATCTCTTGGGTATACTCTTCTAATTCCTCGTCATAGGTCGAGTCATGGTCTCCTGTGTTCAAGAATGCCCACCGGAAGAAGTCCTTGACATTATCGCGCTTAATCTCGGAAACTGGCGCATTCCGGAACCATTTTCTTAGGTACTGAGCCGGGTCGGGAATATTCTTGTGGCATCTTAGGAACAACTTCCGACGATCGGCGCGGCAGGGCGGGACGGGGTGTTTTGCGGCCCTCTGGAGGTATTTGTTCAGCGGTAGGTAGACAGCCAAATAGAAAAGAGCCTCCAGAGAGAGCCAAGCCTGTAGTACTCGCGGCAACTGAAATGGAAGGCGGGCTAGCAGGCTGACTAATGAATAAGCAACGCTGAGTGGTGCGATAAGGTGTAAGAGAAATATGGATGCGCGAATGAAGATGTAGTCCCATAGAGATGTTCCCGCCATGGTAGCGGAGATATATCGTTAGGCAGCGTCACGGGGAAAATGTATGTTTTAATGTTCTAGCTTAGGCGGTCATTGTTTCTATGGAGTGTAGAATTGTGATTCTTATGCTAAAAAAACATCCGTATCTTGATAAGTTTTTAACGTCATAATAGTATTATTTTTTGTTGAGTTCAGTTAAGTCGATTTGTTGGGACCTTGCACTTGACGTTACCCCACTTACAAATGCCTTGTTTAAGCACGTGCTAAACCTAGCATGTGAAAGAAATGATGAGTTTGCCGAGGACGCAAGTAGCATTATCTAACTATTCTGGCTTGATCCTGACCACGGCGTGTCATCATGATAAAGAATTATCTGAGGCTGCGATGCAAGTAGATCCGTATTGCGTACGTAAATTACGAAAAGCAATCTGGGGGTTTAAGCTGAGCCATCTCTCGGGGTATACTTGGAAGCGGGTAGGAGCTTGATCATTTATTTGCCACTGTTCATATCTCAACCCCAAGATCTGACGTGTGTTAGACTAAGTGTCTAAGAAGCAGTGTAAGTTTTGTTTAAATTTTAGCCATTTATTAAATTTCTAATTTGAGTACCTGGCATCATTGGCAAGATGTCTCTGTTATGCATTCGGGCAGCTGGGCCGCAGTGCGTGCAGAACTACATGAATCTTGTATTGATTCTACGCCGGAGATGCGAACATCTATTGTACGAGTGGTAGTGCAGCTCCCTCAACCTTGTCTCGGTGATTCTATTTGAGTGCCCTTTTGATGGCCCTCAATCGGTAATGAATATAATCATCTCTCGGAAGAACGAGACACTGAGTTGGAGTTTGGAAACAAAGCCAAAGCCAGGATATTCGTAACATATAGTAGCTACGTCGCTTGTAAACATTATGACTTTGTGCAAGTTGTAAATTTCCAACAGCGATGAAAGTGCCTTAGGGTTCTCGGCATATTGAATCCTCTCCTATAACAGATGGGCATCCGCTGATGCTATTAAGTTTTTGGTTCCTAACCAGGTGGGTCGGCTACCTAAGCCATGACAGCCCAAATCTAGACGTTATGTTCCTGCTTTGTTTCACGACCCTCATTCTCTCGCTAGGCTTCCGTCTCTTGTTGAAGGTGGCTGTAGGCGGTAAGCTTTAGCTCGCCAGTTTTCTTCTCAGCTGTAAAACACTGATCGGCACTTTCATCGAGATTGCTAGAGCCTGGTACTGAACATGTAGGGATCGATATATCCCGTCGAATGGGGTGTTCGCTACCAGTTGCGACAGTACCGATATCAGAAGACCTGTGAGCTTGCATGAGGGCAAAATCACCCGAATCGAAATACTTCCTCCCCTTCCATTGAATATTGAGTCAGCTTGATTCTTACTGGTTATAGACAGAATATATGTACTAACTTCTAACTGGTGATGAAGAAGCTTCCCTCTGCTAGGAACTATTCCATATCGATTTAGGAGATGCTCGTTCTTCTCTGTATTGAGCTCGGAGGTTTTTGGCCGGTCTATGATAACAATTTGGCAATATGGGTAAGTGAGTGATTGGAAAAGGGAACATGTTGAGGTGTATTTAATTGTCGGTTACTGTTAGCATAGTAATCCTCAAAAACATTTCGTTGAAAATAGAGGGGTCGGTGTTGGACCCAGTATTTGAGAGCAGGTGACGTAGTGCGGGCATCAAGGCATGTGTCAACGATGAACTATGTGCTGTATTACGGGGTGCTAGCTCCTTTCACACCGTCATCCCGATGTCAACCTACTTTGTCGCCTTTTTATACTATAAGCCACATGCCAGTACGGTTCTCCGGGGGGTACGATGCTTGGGATCCTAAGTCTTTGGGTTTGCAGAAGCTTATGCCCGTTTAACTAGTGGGTCTGGCTCTTACTAATTTTGTTGTTCATATTGCGCAGTAGTGCTAAATGGAACATTTAACGTAACGTGCATGATAAGCTTATGTCCTAGAGAAGTATGTGTTCTAAAAAATCTCAACCTTTAAAATAAAAATCACTATAAGAATATAAAAAATTACTAAATTAATTAAAATTAATTGCTATACTCTTCCCTAGATATTGCAATAATTATTTAATATATTCTTACGTTATACTTAGTCTTACTGTATCCTCTATAATGCCTTTCTTTTGTTTATATTAACCTTCCTTAACTACTACTTTTAAATAATTTGCCCTCTACTTACCTATTAGCATTTATCTTATTAATTGCTTGCCTTCCTTTATTTACTGTTATTATCCCTTCTTTCTATAGTTAGGTTCTTTTTGCCCTTTACTGCCAGCTTAATATCTTATTTACTTACTAAAAGTTATAATTCTTAGCTTTTAATAAGGCATTTATATATATTATTGCCTTTATTTCCTTATAAAGAGACTTTAGTGCTTTTAAAATAGACTTAAGAGAGCTACTTTAATGTCTTTTAATTTATCTTTTAAG